>CAKAOI010035176.1:0-39087 GCA_916701655.1 Sebastiscus albofasciatus | reverse complement strand
TGTAGTAGGGCTGTAATAGGGCTGTAGTAGGGTTGTAATAGGGCTGTAGTAGGGTTGTAATAGGGCTGTAGTAGGGTTGTAATAGGGCTGTAGTAGGGCTGTAATAGGGCTGTAGTAGGGTTGTAATAGGGCTGTAGTAGGGCTGTAGTAGGGCTGTAGTAGGGCTGTAATAGGGCTGTAACAGGGCTGTAAGAGGGCTGTAATAGGGCTGTAATAGGGCTGTAGTAGGGCGGTAGTAGGGCTGTAATAGGGCGGTAGTAGGGCGGTAGTAGGGCTGTAATAGGGCGGTAGTAGGGCTGTAATAGGGCTGTAATAGGGCTGTAACAGGGCTGTAGTAGGGCTGTAATAGGGCTGTAGTAGGGCTGTAATAGGGCTGTAGTAGGGCTGTAATAGGGCTGTAATAGGGCTGTAGTAGAGCTGTAATAGGGCTGTAGTAGGGCTGTAATAGGGCTGTAGTAGGGCTGTAATAGGGCGGTAGTAGGGCTGTCAAAGTTAACGCGATAATGCATTAATGCAAATTCGTTTCAACACCAGTAATTTCTTTAACGTATTAACAAAATTAATCTTTCAGATGTTGTAGCGGGCTACGTTTTAAAGCTAGAATGAAGATACTGCCATTATAGAAAAATAGAAAACCTAAAGAATCCATTAGTATCAACCATACTAGCTTGTTGCGAAAGAGGCTAAATGACACTCCAAACTTAGACTCAATTTTGGCAAGGAAAAACTGGCATGGACATTTTCAAAAGGGTCCCTTGACCTTTGACCTCCAGATATGTGAATGTAAATGGGTTCTATGGGTACCCACGAGTCTCCCCTTTACAGACATGTCCACTTTATGATAATCACATGCAGTTTGGGGCAAGTCATAGTCAAGTCAGCACACTGACACACTGACACCTGTTGTTGCCTGTTGGGCTGCAGTTTGCCATGTTATGATCTGAGCTTATTTTTTATGCTAAAAGCAGTACCTGTGAGGGTTTCTGGACAATATCTGTCATTGTTTTGTGTTGTTAATTGATTTACAATAATAAATATATAGATACATTTGCATAAAGCAGCATATTTGCCCACTCCCATGTTGATAAGAGTATTAAAAACTTGACAGATCTCCCTTTAAGGTACATTTTGAACAGATAAAAAATGTGCCATTCATTTGCGATTAATAACAATTAACTAAGGACAATCATGCAATTAATCGTAATTAAATACTTTAATCGATCAAAAAGCCCTAATGCGTAATCATGTCAGTCTGGTAAATCAGCGTAACTTTGCCTCACATGTTGACCTAATGTGTGAAAAGTAACATCTCTATCCTTTCACATTTGTGTTTAAAGCATTTGCCACTGAGAGGTGCTGTGGAGTCCTCATTAACTGAGCGTGCAGTCAGAAGGGCATTTTGTTGCCAACCTCCACACTCACAGGGTGTCTATATATAGGGCTGTTAATATCCAAACATAAGACTATTTATAGAGGACATTATATTTTGCCAGGTAACTACTGTAATTAAGAATCTGTTCTTAATTTAACTGCTTAAAAAATATAAAATAAATAATTGAACTCAGCTTCTGGAATGTTTCTATCTCAAGATTTATTAAAAACACCATGTACAGTAGTCTGCATGGTACTTCTGTATGAAATCATAATATTATTTCTAGTAACAGAAATAGAAGTACAGATAATTTCTGTAATGCCTCACTTCTCTTGATGTCGCGTCAATCCTAACTGTCTCCCTCTTTCTCTTCTTTCTAATACTTGTTTGGCACTCCATTTGCCAGTGAATTCATCACCCCAGATGCATGGTAGCTTGTGGAGGAGGTATAGAAACAGGAAGATTGCAACGTTGAAAATCTTTCACTTACTATAAGCTGACTGTGTCATCTATATGTATGAAGTGATCATACAGCAGATGATGGAAAACCTTCTCTAGATTTTGGATTCAAGAGGACTTTGAAGATGTTTCTAGAGACTTCTTATATACAGTCTATGCTCGAGACCTCTCATTGTGAGAGGAGGCTGGAAAAGACCACGTATTAAATAAGGCAAATCTGAACCAAATGTAAGTGAAACATTTATGATAAACAAAACCACTGATGTTGGGCAATTGCTCAGATGCCTGGCTGGCAAAATATACCACTTTCCTATTTACAGTGCAAAACTCAATAATGAGTTCTACAGATCCACAGATATACCGTAGTTCACAAAGTTACATTTTGCATTTAATTAGAAGAACTGCACTTAAACTCAGTCAGGAAATCAAAAACAACAACAACAAAAGCTGCAGAGTATAGCTAGCAGTCAGTCACATGTTCTATCTTCGTTTCATTTCACCAGTACCAACCAGACCAACTGCCAGACCAAGTCCTGTCAGATTCAGCAAAGCCTTCAGAGTCCGAACTTTAAGCTGAGCATTAGGGATGCTCATTTTTAAAAATGTTCTTAACCGATAACCGACCCTCGTTAACCAATTATTAACCGTTAACCGACAAGATTTGTGCCTCGTACCAGCTGCCGGAGCACAACAGATATTGGTTGACGGGAGTCTCCAGTTCACCGTCCGGGAGCGTTAACTTAGCAGCTACGATGCTGCGTGTAGTGTCGCAGACATGCAGCCACTTTCCAAGTAAAAGTCTCCACCACACATTTAGTTTAGTTTAGCAGGTTGTCAGCTGTGTGTCTGCCCGGAGTAACTTTAGAGAGTGGCCAACAAACAGTGTGTGTGTTTGTGCTACGTTAGCAGCTCTAGCGTTGCCGGAGGCTTCGTGCTCGCCGCCGCACACGTAGTCTGAGTAACTTTAGTGAGTTTCCAACAGACCGTGTGTGTGTGTGTTGGTGGAGAGTGTGAGGTTGTTGGTGGTGTTCTAGCTGTGATCGTAGGTGTAGCAGTGTGTGGACAGTTTATTTGTCGCTGAATAAATGCTACGAAACTACAACTCCTCCTCTCTACTATACTCTAACTATTTCTTATTGAGTCGATGCAGTAACTGGAAAAACTGTTGGTTAAGTCCAGTCATTAGTTTCTGTCCTTACTTGGTCATGGTGAGCGCCAGGTTGTAATTGGCCATCTTGATCTTGTTCTGGGCCTCCAGGTGAGTCATCCCGTCAGTGCCGACACCATCAATAGCGACAATGACATCACCCTGGACCAAGTTACCCTGCGCCGCCTTGCTGCCAGGAGTGATCTGTCCAAACACAAAGACAAAGACATTTAGGTCATATGATTGCTCGAGGAATCTTTAATCGGACACATAATGGGATGACTTAAACAAACCAAGAACAAATCTGAAGAAAAGTCCTCCACTCTGTTTTAAAAAATAAATAACAAAAAAAGTAAAAGTAAAGAGGAGACTTTTTCCTGTTTTTATGTCATCTCCTTTTAGAGATATGCTGAAAGTAGGTTCATGTCACACCACAGGTCAGCGCACACGTCAATCTGCATCTTTCAATCACTTAATCATAAAAAGATGGATGGAAAAGGTTCACGTCACATGAAACAATCAATCAAATGGGAGCAGAATGAATCAATAAATGAACGATTAATATGTCCCTTAATCTGAAAATCCACCTCAGGAGTGGAGTTTTGACCCTCATTCACAACACAGTTACACAAACAAAAAGGGTCGACACGTCTGCGTTAAAAAAAGAAAGTGTTTATTAAAACCTCTGAAATAGTAACTTAGTAGACTTTAAAATTCTGTAAATCTGGTCTACATTTTTAACTGAAAACATCTGAAATTTGTCATGGGAAATCAGATGACATCCCAGAAAAAGAGACACCAACCACAATCCATGAACTGGCTTCTTCGGGAGAAACCTGCTCCCTCTTATCTTTTTAAGCCTGTGACATATTAGCATGAAATTGCACCTGCGGTTAGCAATGAAGTAGTTAGCATGCTAACATTTGCTAATTATCAGTAAACACAAAATACAGCTGAGGCTGATGGAAAGGGCATTAGTTCTGCAGGTATTTGGTCATAAACCAAAGTATTGGACACATTAAAATGTTGACCTGATGATGGCGCTATGATGAAAAGTCAGAGGATCACCAAAGTTATTATTACAATTCATTCTGAGGGGAACATGAACCACATTTCATCAAAATCCATCCAATAGTTGAGATATTTCAGTCTGGAACAAAGTGGTGGACGGACAGATTAGCCGACATGACATTCACGTGGCTAAAAATAGTGATTAGTGGGGGTCTAAGTTAACAATGTTCTGAGAATAGAAGTCATAATCTTCATGGATGAGCTTTGAACCCCAAACCTCTTAAAGGTCCCATATTATAAAAAAGTGAGATTTACATGTTTTTTTTTATCATACAGCAGGCTTAAGTCCTATATAAATACTGTGAAAGTATTGAAACGCTCAATCCACAGGGAAATACACACAGCCCATATTCAGAAACTCTGCATTTGAAACAAGCTGTCAGGATTTCTGTCCATTTGTGATGTCACAAATATACAATATTTAGACCCTTTACACAGAATTAAACGTAAACATTCTAAATGTGTCCCAGTTTATTCCTGGTAGCAGTGTATGTGAATGTCACCAGCTGACAGGAAGTACACATGGACCCAAACTGTTGCCTAGCAACGCAATCTTGTTGCAATTTCGTCAAAATGCACTAAAACAGAGCGTTTAAGACAGAGGGTAAATACAGGTATATTCAGGCCGACAGTATGAGGAAAACAAAGGTTTTTTTGAACATTACAGAATGTAAACATGTTCTAGTAGAAACACAAAATACAAGTATGATCATGAAAATGAGCATGATATGGGACCTTTAAGAGAAAGTGAGAAGTTTCATCCATTAGATGGAGACCTCAGATGTGACCTTAGCAGGATGGAAACATTTGAACATGTTCACCTTGTGACCTTTAAATCACAGAGTCGGTCTAGAGCCTTAAGGCCTCAGTGGCGCCTCGAAACACAATGACAGGACACAAGTGTTCATGCCTGAGTGTTAAACCCTGGACAGCTGTCCATACACCACTAACCCCCGCTGAGTCACATCCACTCATTCTGATTACTCCCAAAAATCCCTCCCGCTCCTGTCTGCTTTGTCTTTCTCACTTCTCCATAGTTTCCATCCACAGGAAATATACTATCTCTAGTCTGAATGCCGTAACCTTTGACCTCTCCACTTGGAGGAGAGAGTTGAGGAGGAGTTGGAGAAGAAAGGTGAGGTGGAGAAGGACTGGAGGACCATAATGAGGTTTGAAAGGAGGAAAAAGGTGCAGAGCATGGTGGAGATGCAGGATGGAGAGGTCAAAGATGGAAGTAGATAAAGAGAAGCACAGTGGTGGAATGAAGCTAAGTACATTCAAGTACTGTGCTTAAGTACAATCTTAAAGTACTTGTACCTTCATTGAGTCTTTCTGTTTTATGCAATGTTATACTTCTACTACTTGAAGTTATTATTACTCCACTACATCTCAGAGGTAAATAATGTACTTTTTACTCCACTACATTTATCTGACAGCTTCAGTGACTATACAGATTACAGTTGCCATCCAGTGAAAACCATGTATCTCCAGATGTGTTAATGTTGAATGTTTGTGATAAACTGAAGGATGAAGTGTTCCTCTATGTGTTCCTACTTCTTAAGCTAAAGAAACTTTTTAAAAAGCCTCTTGGATCAGCTGGAAAGTTCATCGTCACAAAGTTTAAAACAGGTCAAGGATTCAAAATGGAGTCCAACAGACCACAGAGCATGGATGTATAGAGGTTGTGTCCTGTGCGTTTGCCCTGCGTATTAGTAAATAGCCTACAACTACATTAAGTTCTGTTGATGTCATACTACTATCACTACTAGCTACTGGCTGATAGCCGGTTGTTTGGGAACAGAGATGTTAATACATCCACCACGGTACAGGCTGACAGCATACAGCCCATGGGTGTATTAGAAGATAATAACAGTGATGAATTACAGCCAATATATCCATTATTACAGCCGCATACAGCTAACAGGAAGCTGGCAGAACCCGATATGTCATATGAGCGTGCAGGGCGGTGCGGTCCCGTGGGTCTGATGACCGTTCATTATGACGAGGAAAATAACTCTGGATTCAGCTGTTAGTTCATTTTACAACTTTTAGGACATAATGATTCAAATGAGGGCTATTTAAGTGTTCCTCCTGCGAAGTTGATTTACCTTAAAAAAATGATCCTCTGATTTACAGACGTCTCTTTATACATCCATGCTTCTATACTCTTTGGATAGGGTTAGCTAGCTAGTTAGCTGTTGGACTGTGTGAGAGAGCTGCGGAGTATGTGAGAGGGAAAAGTTCATTCATATCTCATGTCGTGATCATGTCGAGAGAGAGGCCACATTTTTCTAATGGAGCAGTATTATTAATCCAGAAACATCATATATAATAGTAAAACACTGACAAGGAACATGTTACTACACTATCAATACAAACAGCAGCAGTAGGCGAGATTAGAGCAAATATTATTAAAAAAAGTTATTTTTACAAAACGCTATAAACACTATATCGTGACAGTAGTACATGAGACAGGTAATCTGAAAAAAATCATGTTCCTCTGTGTCCTCTGGTGCTCCTACAACATCTGCAAGATTTCACAGACCTCAGGAAAACAACCAATCAGAGCTGATCTGGAGCCTTGCCGTCTCTGAGCAGCTGTCAATCACTCGTGAACTCCGACCAAATGGTCAAACTAGGCAGCGCTGATCAAATATGAATCAATATTCTGTTACTGTAATGCCTATTTCTCTCCTCAGATGAGATCAGTTGAGGAAATACCAAGCACCGCCCACCAGCCGGAGCACAGCCAATAGGAACGCACTCGCTCTCAAATGCAGAGCAGAAGTCTAGTTATCTCTCAGAACACTTGAATTACAATATGCTGAAAGGTTATTATGGAATTTTTGCCCAATGATGCCAAAAACATTTTGCTTACTGAAGTCCTTTAAGTACTTTAAGTACATTTTGCTGATAATATTTACATACTTTTACTTAAGTAAGGTTTTAAATGCGGGACTTTTACTTGTAGTGGTGTATTTCCACAGTGTGGTATTACTCATTTTACTGCAGTAAAAGATCTGAATACTTATTCCACTGATGGCGAAAGATCATGCAGGTGTAAGAAGGAGACATGAGATGAAGGAGTAGGAAGGGTAAGATGATATGTTGTGTGTACAAGTTGCTTTCTGGAAGATACAGGTCTAATATCGTGTCTCTTTAAGGTGATTCTGAATAGCAAGAGCAATTACTGAAAACAATAAAACTTTCAGATTTAAAAAAATGAACTCTTGCTTTAACCATCTGTTTGTCTGTTGGGAGGAGAGTCTGAACAGACTGCTGAGAAACAGAAGACGTTTGCAGGATTAACAGAAAAAAACTGCAGTTGAAACCTGGATGAGACTGTACCATAGATACACACACACACACACACACACACACACACACACACACACACACACACCACACACACACACACACACACACACACACACACACAGATAAAGGTTAAATAGCACTGTGACACTTAGCTGCAGCTCTTATCTCGCTCTGACTCATCTGGCTGACATTTCCACTGAATGCATGTTAATGTGGCGTGAATGAAACATTGCCCCCTCGAGACGAGCTGTTAGCTGACTGACAGTGACGGACTGCAGGGAGCAGCTTCCTGGTGCACCTCCAGGAGGAAATACCAAGCACCCCCCAAACAGCCGGAGCAAACTTTCTCATTTTACAGCCAAACAGTACACTACAAGATGTTTTACGCGAGAAATAGGCATTACAGTAACAGAATATTGATTCATATTTGATCAGCACTGCCTAGTTTGACCGTCTGATTGGAGTTCGCGAGTGAATGACAGCTGCCTCTGTTGAATGAACAGCCAATAGGAATGCTCTCTCTCTGAAATGACCTGTGATTGGTCAACATCTCCTGTCATGGGCCAGTAGAAAAATGAGCACCGTTACACTTCCAGAATTTTCTCGGTTCTCGTGACATCCCTACATTGCAGCATATCTCGGTACGTTACTGTCAACTATAGGTCAGAGGAAAGGTGTGAAACCATTGGCAGCAGGGATGTCACGAGAACTGATACTAAAAACGTGACGGTACTCTTTTTCTACAGTACCAACGGTACCGTACGATGCCTGCAGGATCTGAAATTAACACCCGCCTAGCGCCAAATGCGGCTGCTTCTGTCCTCTGCTCTCCATCAGAGATTGACACACACACACACACACACACACACACACAACAGCGCCATGCAGCAGCAAGATCCAGAGATCCAGAGATCCTCTATGTTCGAGAAGAGGATTCACTCGTGGGGGAAAAAACCCAATTGAACAAACTTAAATTCTATCTTTTGTTGCTTTTTGTTAAATCTCTGAAAAGTGGTGTTTTTTTTTTTTTTTTTATTGAACTCTGGACTCTGTATTTACGGTGAATGTTATTGGGACTTGCTTTTGATTACCTTACACTTAACTCCCCAGATCCACTTAGTTTGAACCAATCCAACATCATTCAGGAGAAAACCATGAAGAACTAACGTTACGTTACTGAGCACCAGATGGATCCAGTTACTCTGCTGTTAAAGTTACGTTACATTTGGTGAAGTCACTTGGTTCCTTGGCACCCCTCATGCACTGCAGGCATACATAATACTGCGGTGGATTGCGCATAGCTTGTAATTTCTTTTTGATTTGGACTTGCGGTTTTCAAATCCTTTGTCAGACAATCTTTGATTTATTTGATAAGTGAGATTCATAGATTCATATTCATAATAGTTCCATTTAAGTTTGGCCAAACACAACTCCATGGCTGGAAAAAAATGATATTAGGGAGTATATTAGATGTCCAATCAAACTTCTGAGTGTAGTCACATTTATCTTTGATATGATTGGTTCTTCAATATCAGAGGAGAATAAGTGCATAGAGGTGCTGTGGCTTAGTTGGTTAAAGCACCTGTCTAGTAAACAGGAGATCCTGGGTTCAAATCCCAGCAATGCCTGCTCATTAAAGAGATTCTCTCTTAAATAAAGTCTCTCATGTTTAATCTCTTCTCTGCATCCATCATTAAGATGCCTCTTTAGACTAAAATTTAGACAAATTGCTGCTTGCGGTGCTCCCGAGAACCGCTTCATCGCTCGTAGACTCGAGGGAAGCGACAAAGAGTTGGGTTTTAACTTTAATATATCCAGCAACCAGCAGCAAAAGGGAACTACAGTCAATGAGCCGTGGCCAGAGCAGTGAAGCCCCGCCCCGCTTCTGCAAAGAGCGCTGTTCGCTTGTGTATTCAATATTAATACTGAACGTGTTACATGTCCAAATTGCACCAACTTCGACTAAGCACATCCTTGAGTCCCCAGCAATAGACCCACCAAGTGTAAAGTAGATCAGATGAACGGTTCTCGAGATATATGAAGGACACACATACACCCATACACACAGACAGACAGACAGAGATTCCATGCTTTATAGTTTGATGTAATTCCACTCTAAATGACAAAAAAAATAATGTTCATCTCACCAGACACAAACTAAGTTTTGGTAAATAAAGGAAGGTAAAAGTTCACCTCACAACAGTGTTGAGGAACATGCTGGTCTTGGTGAATGCCTTGCTCAAGGGACTTTAAAACTTTTAAAAGGTGCTTTGGCTTAGTTGGTTAAAGATCCCAAATCCCAGCAGTGCCTCGTCGTTACTGAGCACATCTCTTAAATTAATTCTGTTCTGTTTATCCCTGCCACCTCTACAGTAAGGGTTTAAGCAGGAAAACTACTTAGTTAAGTTTAGAGAAAGACTGTGGTTCCTGTGTTAAACTCTTTGTAACTCTTTTTAACATGGATATGAATGCTTTGATATGAGAGAAGAAGAATGGGATAACAGAGGTGCTGTGGCTTAGTTGGTCAAAGCGCCTGTCTTGTAAACAGGAGATCCTGGTTTCAAATCCCAGCAGTTCCTCAGACAGGACAGCAGTCTGTAGACTTTACCTGTGGAAAAGAGTTTCAGGGTGAATTCATTATGTGACATTTTTCCAGGTGACTTCAGATTGATGGAGCTTCTTAGTGACCGCTGTTATTAAAATATTCTGCATCAAATCCCAGCAGTCCCTCAAGGAGTGAAATGTTTCTACAAATTATTTGTGCGCGTTAAGATTTTGAATAAAATGTTTGCTCTACAGTGGCCTGTAACATGATGGTCTCAGTGAATGCGTTGCTCAAGGAACATTTAGAGAGTGGCTACAAGACAGGACCATAGGAATGTGGCGCTGTGGCTTAGTTGGTTAAAGCACTTGTCTTGTAAACAGGAGATCCTGGGTTCCAGCAGTGCCTGTTTGTTACAGTGATAATCCCAGGCTTCTCATTACAGTGTTCCCCAACATGCTGGTCTTGGTGAATGCTGTGCTCAAGCACCTTTTAGCTGCATCAAAAACAAGAGGTGCTGTGGCTTAATTGGTTAAAGCGCCTGTCTAATAAACAGGAGATCCTGGATTCAAATCCCAGCAGTGCCTCAGTTCACACTGATGTTATGTTAGCATGCTACCGTTAGCTGTAAACATAAACTGTAGCAGATGGGAATGGCATTAGTTCTGCAGGTATTTGGTCATAAACCAAAGTATTCTAAACATCTCTACAGTTCCAACTGAAGATCATGTGACATGATCGATAGCTCCAGACGCGTGACCTCCAGAACAGAACTGCTTAACAGAGTGCTCCAGGGATGACGGATTTCTATAGGACAACCAAGGCCAATGGAAAGGAGGCTGGGTCACGGGCGGACATGGGTCTTGGGGTATGGGGTATAACACTTGCGCAGTGTAACAGAAGCTGTGGTCGTGAATTGCGATTGGCTCAATTTCGGCAAGTGCAGGCGAAATTTTACTGCGCATGTGTTATACCCGCAGAGATATGACGCGTGACCTAGCCTCCTTTCCATAGGCCTTGAGGCCAACCAGGAAGTTAGCATCACCCTGGTTCCTGCGACAAAAAGTTGTGTTAACTTGTGTTAACCACAGACCTTATTTCAAGCATCTAACTAAAAATCCATTCAAATAACCCGTTGACTTCCAGACGCAGAAAGATTGAGGTTCCTCTGTTGAACTCTTTTGAACTATTTTTAACATGGTGGATATGATAACCTTTGATATGAGAGAAGAAGAAAGCCTTAACAGCGGTGCTGTGGCTTAGTTGGTTAAAGCGCCTGTCTAGTAAACAGGAGATCCTGGGTTTAAATCCCAGCAGTGCCCCATATAGGACAGCAGTCTGTAGACTTTACCCGTGGAAAAGAGTTTCAGGGTGAATTCATTATGTGACATTTTTCCGGGTGAGTTCAGATTGATGGAGCTTCTTAGTGACCGCTGTTATTAAAATATTCTGCATCAAATCCCAGCAGTCCCTCAAAGAGTAAAATGTTTCTACAAATTATTTGTGCGCATTAAGATTTTGAATAACATGATGGTCTTGGTGAATGCCTTGCTCAAGGAACATTTAGAGACTGGCTACAAGACAGGACCATAGGAATGTGGTGCTGTGGCTTAGATGGTTAAAGCGCCTGTCTAGTAAACAGGAGATCCTGGGTTCAAATCCCAGCAGTGCCTTGGTTCATGCTTATATTATGTTAGCATGCTACTGTTAGCTGTAAACACAAAGTACAGCTGAGTCTGATGGGAATGGCATTAGTTCTGCAGGTATTTGGTCATGAACCAAAGTACTGGACACATTAAAATGTTGACCTGATGATGGCGCTATGATGAAACGTAGTTATTATAAATCATCCTGCATAGAATATGAATGTCTGAACCACATTTCATCACAATCCATCCAATAGTTGATGAGATGTTTCAGTCTGGACCAACATCACCATCCATAGAGCCAACCCAATCAGATTAATTCATCTTTTCCTAAACATCTCTACAGTTCCAACTGAAGATCATGTGACATGATCGATAGCTCCAGAACAGAAATGCTTAATAGAGTGCTCCAGGGATGACGGATTTCTGTAGGTCAACCAGGAAGTTAGCATCACCCTGGTTCCCTCCACAAAAAGCCAACGGGATTATTCCATTGTGTTTTGGATTATTTCAGAAAATAAACTCTGTGACAAACACACGTTTCTGATACTTACACGTTTTGTTCAGCAAGATAATCTTCACAAATGAACACCAATTTTAAGATTTTTGAAATGTAAATGCAATTGCCAGAAGTAAAAAGCAAACGTTAGGCTATAAACAAACTACACAGCGGTTGCATGAATGCGAGTATACATAACGAGACTGTAATGGCGGACGAGTCGCCGTGATGACGTTTAGTAGTCTCATTTAGCCACTTGTTACCAACCGCCTTTTTTAAGACATATAATGGCTTCAAAATTCACAAATGGGGTATTTACTGATGTATTTTATGTTGTAGAACAAAACGTTTAAATCTCTTGAGCTTGTGTTAACCACAGACCTTATTACAAGCATCTAACTAAAAATCCATTCAAATAACCCGTTGACTTCCAGACGCAGAAAGATTGAGGTTCCTCTGTTGAACTCTTTTGAACTATTTTTAACATGGTGGATATGATAACCTTTGATATGAGAGAAGAAGAATGGGATAAGAGCGGTGCTGTGGCTTAGTTGGTTAAAGCGCCTGTCTTGTAAACAGGAGATCCTGGGTTTAAATCCCAGCAGTTCCTCAGACAGGACAGCAGTCTCTAGACGTTATCCGTGGAAAATAGTTTAAGGATGAATTCATTATGTGACATTTTTCCAGGTGAGTTCAGATTGATGGAGCTTCTTAGTGACCGCTGTTATTAAAATATTCTGCATCAAATCCCAGCAGTCCCTCAAAAAGTAAAATGTTTCCACAAATTATTTGTGTGCGTGAAGATTTTGAATAAAATGTTTGCCTTACAGTGGTCTGTAACATGATGGTCTTGGTGAATGTGTTTCTCAAGGAACTTCTGACAGTATCAAAAAGAAGAGTCTGTAGACTTTACCCGTGGAAAAGAGTTTCAGGGTGAATTCATTACGTGACATTTTTCCGGGTGAGTTCAGATTGATGGAGCTTCTTAGTGACCGCTGTTATTAAAATATTCTGCATCAAATCCCAGCAGTCCCTCAAAGAGTAAAATGTTTCTACAAATTATTTGTGCGCGTTAAGATTTTGAATAACATGATGGTCTTGGTGAATGCCTTGCTCAAGGAACATTTAGAGACTGGCTACAAGACAGGACCATAGGAATGTGGTGCTGTGGCTTAGTTGGTTAAAGCGCCTGTCTAGTAAACAGGAGATCCTGGGTTCAAATCCCAGCAGTGCCTTGGTTCATGCTTATATTATGTTAGCATGCTACTGTTAGCTGTAAACACAAAGTACAGCTGAGTCTGATGGGAATGGCATTAGTTCTGCAGGTATTTGGTCATGAACCAAAGTACTGGACACATTAAAATGTTGACCTGATGATGGCGCTGTGATGAAACGTAGTTATTATAAATCATCCTGCGGAGAATATGAATGTCTGAACCACATTTCATCACAATCCATCCAATAGTTGATGAGATGTTTCAGCCTGGACCAACATCACCATCCATAGAGTCAACCCAATCAGATTAATTCATCTTTTCCTAAACATCTCTACAGTTCCAACTGAAGGTCATGTGACATTATCAGGGTCTGAAATTAGCACCCGCCACCCGCCAAATTCGGGTAAATTGTTGGCAGTGGCAGGTGAAATCATCAGGACATTCGCCACTTTGGCAGGCAGGGAAAATGCTAGTGATGGAATAGAGAACCATTGCTGTCTGATTCCTTGGCATTTCATGTCTCCGTGTCTATTAATTCCTCTTATTGAGGCTCTCTGACAGTTACGCATGCACAGTTATGCATGCACAACAACGCATATGCACACTGTATCATGTTTCAGTTTGTTTGGGACCGGAGACACATTGAGAAAAAAAGCGCTCAAAAGCACTACTACACCTGAGGGGACGCACCCAATTTTTCCCTGATAATGCGACACTGAGAACAACAAATCTGTGTTTAAATCAACAGGAGGTTGTAGGAAGTCAGTAACGTTAGCTGGTAACAGCCGTTAGCAGCACAGTCCTGCTTGGATAAATAGCAGAGATACGAACGTTAATGGAGGTGCCATTGAGTTATTATTATGAGATGTTCACTGCTGCTGCTCAGGAAAATGACCATTGGGCTGAAGGTGAATTACAACGTTATCATGATGTGTTCAAATGTAATCTTGTAAAATTAAGTTTTTGGCGAGAAACTTGAATAAATCCAGTTGTTTGAAGGAGATGTTTTCACATCAATATAGAATAGATATTAGGGAGGGAATTATGACCTGTTTAACTTCCTAACAACGTACCAAGATTTTTTTTAAATAAAAGCAAATATTTAAATAATCATAATCATTTGAATTGTGTGTCTTTATGCAAATAACCACTATAGATGACAATAGAAAAGTACTGTGTACAGTACCCTCCCACCCCCAAAAATAGGGCTCCCCCAGAAGCCATGGTTTAATTGGAGCACTGTGATTTACCATGTATATAATGTGTTTTATGTAAAAAATATAGAACATTGAATGACATTAGATCTAAAATGTTATTCCTTCATTTAGCGCAGGGATTTCAAAAGTGGCAGATAGAATTTCTGAGTGGCAGACAAAAATACGTGTCTGCGAAAGCGGCAGACAGTGAAGAAAGTTAATTTCAGACCCTGGACATGATCGATAGCTCCAGAACAGAACTGCAAAATGGTGAGATGTTTTTTCATGAATTGCTTTTTCCAAATGCTGGTACACCAGCTCAAATCTCTGCAGACCTGAAAACAATCCTTTATTCGAGTATTTGTTGCACGGTACTTTGTGATTCCATTTCTGAAGACTTACTACAATCTTCCACCACATTTCAGAAGAAAATCTTTCTCTACATTTATTTGAAAATGTGAGTTATTATTTACTCTGAAGATTTTACATTAAATTAAACCAATTACTTAACTAAAATAATTTAAGATAAAAAAACAATATCAAAACACTCGGGTGCTGTGGCTTAGTTGGTTAAAGCGCCTGTCTCGTAAACAGGAGATCCTGGGTTCAAATCCCAGCAGTGCCTTAACGGGTAAACTGTTTATCTCAAATATATAACAAAACTTAACTGCTAAAAATGCACATGAAGTAATTCATTATCAAGAGATTTGGTTAACTTAATACTGATTTGATTAAATTGTGATATGATGAAAACAGAGCAATCATCATCATATCACATCATTCACAACTAGGGCTGTGACAGTTAACAAGTTAATGCAAATTTGTTTTATGCTAATTGATTTCCAATAATAAATATATACACACATTTGCATAAAGCAGCATATTTGTCCACTCCCATGTTATAAATAATAAGAGTATTAAATACTTGACAAATCTCCCTTTAAGGTACATTTTGAACAGATAAAAAAAATGTGCGATTAACAATGGACAATCATTTGATTAATTGTGAATAAATATTTTAATCGATTGAATCATATTGACTGACTGACTGACTAATAGAAGCGGTGATTTCAGCCACTCATGTGCTGCAATATGGGGCTATTGGGGCAAGCTGCCACCGTCATTTGCATCTACATGCAGGTCTGTTTTGCTCAAGAAAGTTTTGACAGAAGATCCCGGGTTAAAATCCCAGCAGTGCCTTGTCCATGAAAGCAGTCTGTGTAACTGTAGTTCTAGCATGGATACTTTATGTGACATTTTTCTAGAAGAATATTGTCTCATTTTACTTTCATTCATTTTCTCTGTGTTGTTTCTTTTCATTTTAGACAAATGAGAATATTTTTTCTAGAAAATTGTCCTCACACTCCCTTCTATAGTTTAAGTTGTTCACAGAATGCTCTTCTTATTGAGGCACTGCTGGGATTTGAACCCAAGCTGTTGATGAGACAGGCTCTTTAACCTACTAAGCCACAGTATCATTTATGAACTCAAGTAAACTGATGCTTTCTATAAACAGATCTGAACCGTGGTAAGTTTTACTGTGAAAATTCAGAGAAAAATTAAAAAATACTCTCAATCTCAAAAACATAACCAGTAACATCTCTTTTCCAGTAATTTTAGAAAAAAAAATTCTCATTACTCTGGTGTCCTCCGGTGCTCCTAATGGCATCTGCAAGATTTCACAGACTGGAGGAAAACAAGCAGTAAGAGCTGATCTGGAGTCTGCCGTGCAGCTGCCGTATCTGACCGGCTGTCAATCACTCACGAACTGCGACTAAACGGTCAAACTAGGCAGTACTGATCAAATATGAATCAATATTCTGTTACTGTAATGCCTATTTCTCATGTAAAATGTTTTCAGAATCATCTTGTAGTGCACGCTTTAGCTGTAAAATGACAACGTTTGTGACCCGGCAGCCCTGTTGAGAACAGTTGAAGAAATACCAAGCACCGCCCAGCAGCCGGAGCACAGCCAATAGGAACGCTCTCTCTGAAAGGACCTGTGATTGGTCAAAGTCTCCCGTCACAGGCTAGATGTTCTAAAGTCTGAAAACAGAGCCATGAGGAGGAGCAGAAGTCTAGTTTTCTCTCAGAACACTTGAATTACAATATACTGAAAGGTTATTATGAAATCTTTGCCCAATGACACCAAAAACATACTGCCTATAAGCTTCAGGGTCTGTAACATCCTCATCATTTCAGTTCAAAAATGTCTTTGATATGATTGGTGCTTTAATATTAGAGAAAAGGCTGTTCATAGAGGTTCTGTGGCTTAGCTGGTTAAAGCGCCTGTCTAGGAAACAGGAGATCCTGGGTTCAATCCCAGCAGTGCCTCAATCAGATCACTTCATACATAAAACTAGTTTGCATCATGCTAAAGCCTCCTGTTTGCTGAATTCAGGGTTACTCAGCTTCAGATTATTTCATCACAACCGGTTGGATTAAAGTGAACAAATGTTTAGAGAGTTTGTCCCACTGAGCTCGAACAATGTGAGGCCTGTTGAGGCTGCAGAGTGGCCCACTTCCCTCTGAGCCATTCACACTGACCCACATACACGACACACGCTTCCTAAGTTAACACCACATCGACTTGATTTTCAACATATAACCAAGTTTACAGGATCTGCTGGACAATTTTCTTGACAAAAGTTGAGAAAGTGAAATTCTACGTTCATTACGTGATGGAGTCTGACCCGACGGCAGTGACACTGTGGGTCTGTAACAGTAGAAGAACTGTGTGTGTGTAAGTCTGTAACAGTAGAAGAAGAAATGATAAGGTGTGTGTGTCTGTGTGTGTGACCTTCAGAGGCTAAAAACAGCCTTCTGCCTGTCAGCAGCCACAGACGCTCACTGCCAGTCTGCAGGCCTCAGCGTGCTGCTGCTATAGTACACATGTCCAGATGCTGTAGGAGCAGTGACAAGAACAACTTGTGGAGGCAAAGTTCAATCCCCGGCTGCTCCGGTTATTGGCATCTTGCAAGGCAGCCTCTGCCATGAATGGGTGAATGCTGACATGTAGTGTAAAGCGCTTTGAGTGGTCGGAAGACTAGAAAAGCTCTATATAAATGCAAGTCCATTTATCATTTTGTAGCCGTTTGTCCATATTAGATTTGTGGTCTCTTTGTGGTCGTTTTGCATTTGTACTTGTTTTGCATTTCTTTGTGGTTGTTTTGCATTACTTTGAAATCGTTTGGCATTTGTAGTTGTTTTGCGTCTCTTTGTAATAATTTTGCATGTCTTTGTGATTATTTTGTATCTCTTTGTGGTTGTTTTGCATCGCTTTGAGGTCATTTTGCATCTCTTTGTAGTCATTTTGCATCTCTTTGGTCGATTTGCATCGCTTTAAGGTCATTTTGCATCTCTTTGTAGTCATTTTGCATCGCTTTGAGGTCATTTTGCATCTCTTTGTAGTCATTTTGCATCGCTTTGAGGTCATTTTGCATCTCTTTGAAATCGTTTTGCATTTGTAGTTGTTTTGCATCTCTTCATAGACATTTTGCTTCTGTAGTTGTTTTGCTTCTCTTTGTATTCATTTTGCATCTCTTTGTGGTTGGTTTGAGTCTATTATTAGTCATTTTGCATTCCTTTGTAAGTGTTTAGCAACTCTCTTTCTGGTCGTTTAGCGTTTGAAGTTGTTTTGCTTCTCTTTGTGGTAATTTTGCATCACTTTGAAATAATTTTGAAATTGTAGTTGTGTTGTGTCTCTTTGTGGTCATTTTGCATCATTTTGAAATGGTTTTGCATTGGTAGTGTTGCTATTTAGCGACTCTTTGAAGTCTATTATCGACTCTTTATAGTCCTTTTGCATTTGTAGTTGTTCTGCATCTCTTTACAGTAATTTTGTATGTCTTTGTGATCATTTGGCATCACTTTGAAATCGTTGTGCATTGGTAGTTGTTTTGCATCTCTCTATAGTCATTTTGCATCTCTTTGTGGTCATTTGGCATCTCTTTGAAGTTGTTTTTCGTCTCTGTAGTCATCTAACATTTCTTTATGGTAATTTTGAGTCATTTTATAGTTGTTTTACATCGTTTTGAAGTAATTTTGTATCTCTTTGTGGTCATTTTGCATCTTTATGTGGTTGTTTGATTAAAGGGGACATATTTTGCAAATTTTCAGGTTCATACTTGCATTTTGAGTTTCTACTAGAACAAGTTTACATACTTTAATGTTCAAAAAACACATTATTTTTCTCATCCTGCCTGTCTGAATATACCTGTATTCACCCTCTGTCTGAAACGCTCCGTTTTAGCGCCTGTCTCCTGTTTAAGAGCCCCTCCTGAAAAAGCCCAGTCTGCTCTGATTGGCTTACAAGAAAACTATGGTGCACCTTAGCAAAGGTAGTTCTCAAGCTGCGGGTGGTATATTCTAATGAGCCTGCATGTGGCATAGGAAGGGGAGCCACATCGTGAATGGCTTGTTGAATCACATGTTTTCTGATCTAGACAGCCCGCAGAACACTGACTGGGTTGTCTTATTTCACAGTTTGTGGGTTGGTAGGCACTCCAGATACCCAAATGGATGTAAACAAGCACTGAAAAAGTGAGTTTTTCATAATATGTCCCCTTTAACATGTACCCAGTAGGCCAGTAATTGTCCTGATATCTCAGAAAATCCAGATCACTCATGGATCTTATTAAGGGGTTCCCTGATATGTAACAGTTTGGGATCCCTTGATCTGTAGCAGGACGCAGTGGGATCAGGAGCTCACTGAGAGCTGAGTCAGCACCATGTGTTACAGCAGGAGTCCAGTTACCGAGAGCTCGGCTTTCACACAGACTGTAAAACTCTATTTAAACAACTCAGAGCGACGCTCAACTGTACGCTGAAGTAGAGGATACCAGTTGGACGACAAACTGGGCACAAATGTCTACAGAGTGGGATTTCTTTAAAGGATTATGTGAATGAAATAATTTGAAAACGCAGGCACAAAGAAACGAATGTGATGGTTGAATTTAAAATGAGTTTGTCGTTCAGTGGCAGGGTACCCTTGAAAACATTTAATCTATTATTTATCTGTTTATTTTATATTTAATTGTGACAGCTAGAAATAAAGCAGCACAGTTGCAGAGATGCAGCTCTAAACTGTTCTTCAGAAATTACATGAAAAAGATTGAATCCATGAACTCTCCTCTTATTCTTTATTCTTTTGAGTGTTGTGTTCAGTTTCTTTCATATCCATAAACTCTTCAGTTCTCATCCACCTGCACGACAACCTTAGAGCACTCCTGACATTTCAGTCGGCTCTTCGGGGAAAATGTCAGTCTGCTTTATTGCAGAGTTGAGAAATATGGGAAAGTAATTAATATAGTTTTCTGAACATCCATTAGGTCAGAAAGAAGAAACCAAGAGACCACGAAAACCTGCCAGGACATCTGATGTCGTCCACGTCTTAATGAGTGAGAGAAGTCATTTTTAAAATGTAAAGACCGTGTGGGATTTGTTTTTTAAAGTAGCAGCTTTCCACATTCAAAGCTGCAGCCTCCATGATGGCATTTGAACTCCCGACATTGGAACTAGCTCATGTTACCTCAGACTATCAAAGCCAAGAGATTTGTCGACCAACTATCACCCAAATGAATTTAAATCTGTTTGGGATAAACACACAAAGAGCCGTGTCTCTGTTTTTTCGCGACCATTAATTGGACGAGTACTAATTAATCCACATCGGCATGTTTTTGTCACGTATAGTGCTACAGGAGCTGTGGGAACCTTACCGCCTGCATGTTTAAGGAGCTTCATCTCAAAGTGTAAGTGTGCTGTTTTTCTTGATTTTTCTTATTGTCTGCAGATCCCATGATTGGATCCAAATACAGCTGAATGAAGCACCCTTCTTTAAAGTGTAGAGTATAAATACAGTGGCAAGCTTTGGGACAGAACTGTCGTAACGCTTTGTGACTATGGTTTCATATCAAGTGGCAACTGTCATACGCAGCATTAATAATAAGATACATAAGTAACAGTGTGGGCAGTGAGGTGGCAGAAAGAGACAAATCTGAATCAGAATCCAGTTTATTACCAAGTAGGTTTTCACATACAAGGAATTTGCTGCATAAACAAAACAACATAAATATAGAATAAAAGAAAATATTTAAAAAATAAATAATAATAATAATAATATATATAGATAGATAGATAGATAGATAGATAGATATATTCTAGGGGATGTGCAGGTTCACAGTGTTAAGAATAAAAGAATATGCAATATACAGAGAAACTAAAAATAAATGTTTATGAGCTGCTTGGTTTATGTATTTATATGTCACTTTACAATCAAATGAACACGTCTGCATGTAACCTTGAATTTGTTAACATCTGTATCTTAGTTTGAGCAGTTTACTTTTTTACACAGAACTACATCTGAACGGAGCATGTTCCACGACAAGCACAAAATGCTGTTGCACGTGCCCAGTATGATGGCATCGATGCGGGCTTGCAGTTGAAGGTATATAACCCACGTTTAGGATGGCACTTAATATGGTGGACCCTCTGAGCGAACGCGCAAACGGAGTGGAAGTAGGTAGGAAGAGGATGTAGGTTTGAGAAAGGCCATTGTTTAAAAAGAGAAGAGGAAAACGTGCATTTGTTGGGGACTTTTTTCAGCGGAGGATGAATCCACATTTGGTGCTCTAGTGAGTATTTGTGGCAGCGGGACGGTGTATGTATGTGAGTCAAAATAAACTGGTGTTTATGTTCATGGTGATGAAGGAAGAAGATGTCCCCCAGAGCAACAGTGTGACTCACTGATGTGTTTTAATAGTTGTTGGACAACAATGGAGCTCTACTATGGCACAGAGGAAGAAGATATATCAGACTGTGATACAGACACAATGCTTGTTAGTAGATACATTCACTGTTTGGTTTGAGTGTGAACATGAAGAAAAACATAAAATATCAAATAGTTATCCTAAAGAAAAGAAACTGACTGATAGAAACTAGGGATGCACCGATACTACTTTTTTTCAGACCGAGTACAAGTGCAAGTACTTACATTTGGGTACTCTCCAATACCGAGTACCGATACGAGTACTTCTCTGTGCCAAAAGACCCTCGTTAACAGCCAGCTGGGGGGTGAGAGCGACACACGGCAGGCTGGGGAGTCCCGCATACGAGGCGGTGCGCCGCGACCGGCTCTATGTCGGCTTGGAAAGTCTCGGGCGAAGGTGGCCCGCGTCCGCAGCATTACAGCGCTCCTCGCCCGGACCTCGCCACACCGTGACGGGGCTCCCTGCTCGACTGCGTTGTGCAGCGGGCCACGTAAAATGCGCCAGGGGTCTGCGGCGATGTCGGCAACCCACCCGACCCATCTTGAAACACGGACCAAGGAGTCTAACGCAAGCGAGTCAGAGGTTGCAAGCAAAAACCCTATGGCGCAATGAAAGTCAGGGCCGGCACACGCCAGCTGAGGTGAGATCCCGGCCCAGCAGGGTCGGGCGCACCAACGTCTCTCCCACACCGTCGGGGAGGTGGAGCGCGAGGACCCGAAAGATGGTGACGTGAGGTTAACGTCGCGCTGCTGTAAAGTGGTATCGGTTCCGCTGTATCGGAGCCGTTTTGTGAGTACGAGTACGAGTACGAGTACATGAGCACAGTATCAGACCCGATACCCGATACTGGTATCGTTGCATTCCTAATAGAAACCAAAACATCCACCTAAATATTGTTCAGCATCCATCTCCATCCATCTATGCACATGAACAGAGCTGATTGTCCTGTTCATACTGTAAATCAAACGCTGATGGAGCAGCAGATTGGGACTGATTCACCCTCATCTGTCCGTTAATCTGCTGCTCTGAACCTGAACCTCAGGAGACAATGAACCGCTGAGCCCAGAGGGATGATGGGAAAGCATCTACCGGCCCCTCGCTCATCCAGAAACTCTCTGGCACTGTCGTCATAAAAGCCGTCAGTGCCAGGAAACACAGCATAAATCCAATTCAGCGAGCGCGTCTGTTGTCATACTGACGGCAGATTAGCACCACATGGCACCACACACTGAGATGGAGATATCTTATCCAACAAAGCTCAGGATTTGTGTGTGTGTGTGTGTATGTGTGTGTGTGTGTGTGTGTGTGTTGGCTGGTGTTTATTTCTGTCATTGGGTTTATTTGTAGTGAAAGCAGATTTATGTATGACTAACAGGCTTTTCTGTAACACACATGTTGTGTTTCCATCACTTGTGCTTCCATCACTAGAGGACATTAGATTGACTTACACTCACTTTCTTGAGATTTACCATAACCCTAACCAAGCTCCTTAATCCTTACCCATCCCTAACCTTAACCTAAACCTAACCTTAAACCAAGTCTTCACACGAAGATGTAATGATTAACATACACGCACAGGACTCATCATGACTTTTGAAAAAAACGTGACAAATGGGGACGTGCCTTCCCCAAGGTCCTAGAGACCTGGGAATCAAAGTATTTCCGAGCCATGCTTCTACGAATACATCCATCTGTTGAGATTTTGTCCTTCCAGATCGTGCATAACATTTACATGTGTGTCATCTTCAGTTCCCCCTCTTTCATTCCCGACCGAGTCAGAGACCTCCACCATTTGTTCCTGTGATATTTCAGTCAGTTTGTGAGGTGCGCACCGTGCGCCCACATTGCCCGAAGGGGAAGCTCCAGACCCGACTGCAGCTTGAGAGGGGAGATGACTAGAGCAGCGAAAATGTACATTTCAACAAAATGTATGCTTCTCATAGTACTGTAGTCTGTATGAAATGATTATTATGCTATCACAAGTTGTTAAATATATTACCCTTTGTTGAATAAATTCTTTGAAATGGGCATTTTTAACATCAGTGGTGATTCAGCAGCAGCTCTGTCAACACAGACGCTGTTTGCACGTAATCCTACTCGAAATATTGATATTACAGCAGTGTTATTTAATAAAAGGTCAATAAAGTTAATGTTTATTACATCAATTGAATATCTTGACATTTAAAATTTTCATTAATCGCCGTTGAAATTAGGGATGCACCGATAGCGATACCAGTATCGGGTATCGGGTCCAATACTGTGCTCATGTACTCATACTTGCAAGACGGCTCCGAAACACTTTATGGTGGTGCGCCCAACCCTGCTGGGGTGGGATCCCACCTCAGCCAGCGCACCGGCCCTCACTTTCATTGCGCCACGGGGTTGCTTGAACCTTCTGACTCGCGTGTGCGTATCTTTGGTCCGTGTTTCAAGGCGGGTCCGGTGGGTGGCATTAGTATTTTTACTGTAGTAGAGGATCTGAATACTTCCTCCACCACTGTAGAGGATGGAAACACACATTACTTCACATTTCATTTTGCAGATTTCCACATAAATGGAAACTTCAAACATCCATTCAGCATTTATCTTGTTATGTGACGTTTGCTGACCAGTTAACAGCTGTTTGTCTTTCAACATGACCGTGTGATGATGTCATGGAATACCATGAACCACAGATAGAGACAGAGGGGAAGCTCCTCGTCAGCTGTTTCTTAACCACTGAGACTGCTGCTGCTGTGTGTGTGTGTGTGTATGTGTGTGTGTGTGTGTGTGTGGGGGGGTTGAACAGCTGCCGTATGTCATTGTATTAGTTCAGCATGACGTGAAGCCAAAAAGCCTCTGCCTGAAGACGGATGATCAGCTCATTCTGATCTAATCAATGCTCGACTGATCTTTTATGAATGTTTACTGCTCCAGTTAACTATGTAGTAGTATTAGCTGCAGTCACAGTATCTGTAGTAGTTACAGTAATAGATTAAAAAAAATTTAACTAGGTCTGCCAATCGATTAAAATAATTATCGCATAGATCAATAGTTAATCGGGATTAATCGCACATTTTTTATCTGTTCAAAATGTACCTTAAAGGGAGATTTGTCAAGAAGTTAATACTCTTATCAACATGGGAGTTGACAAATATGCTCCCGTCAACGCATACCTGTAGTGCTCCTGCAGCTGGTACACCGCTGCATGAGAGGCACAAATCTTGTCGGTTAACGGTTAATAATCGGTTAACGAGGGTCGGTTATCAGTTAAGAACTTTTTTCAAAATTAGCATCCCTAGTTAGAATCATCATATACAGTACATACATACAGGTTCATACGTGACATTTGACCTCTGCATTTAACCCATCCTTAGGAGCAGTAGGCTGCTGTGAAGCTCCTGGGGAGATTAGTCATACACAGTGGTGGAATAGAACCAAGTACGTTTACTTAATTAGTGTACTAAGTACAATTTTGAGGTACTTTACTTGAGTAATTATATTTTATATTACTGTATTTCTACGCTGTTGCACTTAAGAGGTAAATATTGAACTTTTTACTCTACTACTTTATTTTCAAAGCTTTAATTACTTTGCAGTTTCAGATCATAAATACAACACATAATAAACTACTAAATGATGATGTGTTATTATAGATTAAACCATCCAGTACATAAAGTAAATAAAATGAGCTCCAGCTTTACCAGCTGTAACATTAAAGTGATGAAAACATTAATGCATCAATAATTATAATCCAATAATATAATATATATTATTCTGAAATGGGCCATTCCGTATAATGAGTACTTTTACTTTTGGTACTTCACTTCGATGTGTTTACTTGAATCCAGGACTTTTACTTGTAACAAAGTATTTCTAGACTGTGGGATTACTACTTTTCCACTAGTGGTAGTATTAAGAGCTTTCTTGGACTCTTTTGAGGGAGTTCCTTCTTGACCTTTGGGAAATTACATGTAACAGAATATATCTGAGTACAAATGTCCATTTGGAGGCAGACTGACACTTTGTGTGTGATCACACTGTATAATTGGTCCTCACAAAATCAATTAATTTAAACATACTAATAGTATTCCGTGTACTTCTGTGTGTTTTTATATTATGCTGTTTATTAGTAGGTGGAGTGGATTTCAGTCCACTTCGGCAAATACAGAGAATCGCTGCTCCATCGAAGATTCAAATTGAACTGTTTAGTTCGGAAACCTGGCATCAACCAGATGTCTTTTCTGTTCTGAGTGAGACCTGTCCCCCTGGCTATTGTTACCTCCAGAAAGCCCACAGCACGGGTCGTGGTGGCGGTCTATCAGTCTTCTACCGCAGTGATTTGGATTTGTCCCCTCTGATCCTGTCTGGGCTGTCTTCTTTTGAATGCCTGGCATTTAAATGTAAGCCCCATTTCCCCGTGACGACACTTCTCATCTACCGGCCACCCAAACCAAACCCATCCTTCGTTTCTGAGATGTATAACCTTTTCTCAGCATTTTGTACAACCTCTGCCAATATTATAGTACTTGGAGATATGAACATCCATGTCAACTCCCCCTCCTTCCGTTTTTCTCCAACTACTGGACTGTTTTAATCTTAGACAACTTGTCGATGTCCCCACGTTTCCTGTCCGTGACAGAGTTAGCATGCAGCTTTAGCCGTGATGTCTAGCTCTGCTTTTCCTGTCAATGTGTGAAACCCAAAGTGTTTCCATCCTTTACTGGATGTGTAGTGTTTACCACGCTGGATTTAAAATGTGATGGTGCAGGTCATATCCAAAACATTTTCCTGACATTTTGTACATTAAACAATTAAACATTTTAGGTATTTTTTGTTTAAAATTGTCCAATAACAAGTCAACCCTGGAGAAGAAACAAACACAAGAATTGCTAAACAGTCCACATCAATGTGTCAGTGGTGTCATATGCTCAATAACCTTCCAATGTGTTCTGTAACATCATGTCACATCCTGCATCTTAATAAACCACCAACTCCACCAAAGTTCATTTTGCCTTTTTCTATTTTCTTGCAAGAGTTATCAAAAACCTTGAAGATCTGCAGATCTTCTTCCCAATCAACATGAAATGTCTACTCTCTGCACAGATCTGCAGCCGGTCACGAGCGTGCCCGACAGCAGCAGCACGGAGATTTTTAATGTGATGGAAAAGCAAACAGAATATAAATTCCTCAGTTACCCAGAGCAGCTTGCAGAATGAGCATGAATCACCAACAAGCAGCCAACAGAGAGAAGGTCAAAGGTCAAGGATCACAGCATCCTGACAACACATGCAGCAGATTCAGAGAGGAGAGGTAGAGGAGTGTATTCTCTCCCTGTCTCTGCTCTATTCAGAGAGAGGAGGCTGTGAAACCAACACCAGCTCTAGTTTTAGGCCTCCGGCTCTGCTTTCGACCTCCCTGACAAATCCTGGCAGCCGTCACGCCCCCCACACGTCTCACCCCGCACGTCTCACCCTGCAGGTCTCACCCAGCAGGTCTCACCCCGCAGGTCTCACCATGACAGGCTTCACATGTGATCCAGCAAATCACACTTTATTATCAAAACCATCCTCACGTAACAGAAAAAGGACGGAAACAAACGTTCAACATGAAGCAGGAAGCAAGTGACAGAAAAACTGCAGTTTCAGGTTCCCAGAGCAGATTTAAAGGACTACACCTCTGTTTCCCAAAGGATACCATATTTCCTGTATTGTTGTATGTGTTTTACTTCCTTCTCTGTTCAGTAAACTATGAAAATCAACTTGCAAAGACTTGAAAATTGTGAACTGCTTATAGTTTAAGTTACACTACCTCTCTGTGAAAAATGCACATTTATTTCACTGATTTCAATAAATCTATGCAATAAACACATTTTGGCAAAAATAAAAAGAAATTTCCAAGTTTCTGCAAGCTGATTTTAAATTGCAGACAAATCAACAAAACAATGCAAAAAAAATCTCTTTCTTATCAAAATCATTAATGTCTGGAACAGAGTCCTTCAAATCGTTTTCCCAAAACAAGTGAACAAATCTTCCAGTGTAGTGAGAGAATTCAAATGTGTTTCCAGCACTTTGTTTGTTATTTTCTAAAATCAAATTTAATTTTCCTAATTTCCAGTGCAGGTACCTGCCTTAGTCTGATTTCAATTGATTTCATTTTCCTTTTAAATGACGTTCTAATGTATTTCTTCGCCTTATGTAAAGCACTTTAAATAGTTTGCCAGGTGCTAAACAAACAAAGCTGCCTTATTCTTTCTTGAAAGTATTATTGGGGTTATTTTATTTTGACAGTGGATAGAAGAGAGATGACAGGAAATGAGTACATGCAACAAAGGTCCTCTGCAAAACTCCAGCAGGGACGTTTGGATTACATGACCAGTGTCTTAAACCGTTTGTCCACCAGGACGCCCCGCCTCCATCTTTTATGTTTCAAGATACATATAGAAAATAGATAGAAAGTTCCTCAAATCACCTTATTTCCATTAGAAACAGGTTGAGATATTCTTACTGCACCAATAGATTTCTTTCACTTGTTTTTAAGAAAATAAAATTACTTGATAAAACTGCTTTTTTTTTCACTGTTGAAGTTATTAAAACCTTTTAAGAATTTAGAAACGTGATAGTATACCTTGGATAATCGCCATATGTCGCATTAGAATTAGCTGACTTTTAGAAAAGAGACACATGTCCTTCAACCAAACTGAGGACACAGACAGACAGTCTGAACTCAGGTGTACCTGCTGATGGAGGATTGCTGTTGAGATAAAAAAAAAAAAGAAAGAAAATCCTACACTAAAAAAAGGTGTTTAAAAAAAAAGGAAAAAAAAAAGTTTCTTACCCTGGAGATGGTCAGCGGCATGTTGAAGTCCTTCCCCCCCTGCAGCCTGAAGCCCCAGGGCCCGGGGCCGGGCAGCGACACAGTGTAGGTGCTCATTCTTCCAGACAACTAGAAGATCCTCCGAAATGTACGACGGCGATTTGACCAATTTGGTTTTTTTTAAACCCCACAGCTGCTGGAAGGATGGGAGGGAGGGCCGGTGCCGAGTAGCCTCTGAAAGGAGACGGAGAAAAAAATTTGAAACAGGTGAAATTATGAAGAAATAAACCTGAAAATGAAATTAAAAACTGTGTGAAATCAACGAACCGAAACTGTGAGAGAAGGAAAGAAGAAGCTGAGAGAGGGGACAGAAGAGGACTTGCCTGCTCAGAGGAGCCCAAGTGACAGCCTAAGAATAGCCAGAGATAGCACTGTTGCATTGTGGGGGGGGTGGTGGGGGTGAGGCGGGGTGAGGCAGGGTGAGGCAGGGTGAGGCAGGGGCAGGGGTGTTGAAGGGAAAAGGAGGGGGGATGGACTTATATGGTGCGAAAGAGGACACCCGGTATGCCAGGCTCGCTGTGATTCACGGGGGCCAATATAGACCCAGCAGATTCTGCTAGACCCCCTCACCCCCCTCATCCCCTTACGCTCAGGGTCTCCCTCAGACCCAATCAGAGGTGATGCCAGGAAACGTCTCATTATCTTCGTGGTGATAAAAGCCGAAACCAAAAGGCTACGAGTTAAGTGGCTCCGATAGCTGAAAGGTCAGCAGCAGACGGGTTATTACGGAGAGGTCGCAGGTACAAGTCAGCCCATATATCAATGCTGGAGCTCCCAACAGCAAGGCATTGAACTACAACCTACTCCACTGGATCTGCCTGGTGATCAAACAGTGGGACTGAACTATTTATTCTATATTTATAAAAAATAAAATAAATAGGAGAGAGTTTAAAATATCTAATCACAATTCATCGCAAATTAATGTCACATTTTTGATCTGTTCAAAATGTACCTTAAAGGAAGATTTGTCAAGTAGTTAATACTCTTATCAACATGGGCATGAGTGGTCAAATATGCTGCTTTATTCAAATATATGAATATATTTATTATTGTAAATCAATGAACAACACAAAACAATGACAGATATTGTCCAGAAACCCTCACAGGTACTACATTTAGCATAAAAAATATATGCTCCAATCAGAACATGGCAAACTGCAGCCCAACAGGCAACAACAGCTGTCAGTGTGTCAGTGTGCTGACTTGACTATGACTTGCCCCAAACTGCATGTGATTATCATAAAGTGGGCATGTCTGTAAAGGGGAGACTCGTGGGTACCCATAGAACCCATTTACATTCACTGATCTGGAGGTCAGAGGTCAAGGGACCTGATTGACAAAAGGCCAGTTTTTCCTCGCCAAAATTTAGCTTAGGTTGAAATGGTTGGTACCAATGGATTCATCAAGTTTTATAGTTTCATATGATGCCAGTATCTCTATTCTCCTCTAGCTTTAAAATGTAGCCCACTACAACCTAAAGATCGCAAGTTGTGTTAATACGTTAAAGAAATTAGTGGCGTTAAAACAAATTTGTGTTAAAGGGACTGTTTGTTAGAATCAGAAATGTCTTGTTAACAGCGACACCTGTGGCCGTTAAGTCAACGAAAGTCAGCATCCTGTTGCTTGCGCTTGTGCTCGCTCTACATAGACATGAAGGAGCATTGCTCAAAACAGTGAGGAGACACACGTCAGCTAAAACACAATATCACTCTATATTTCAGCTGCTTGGCAGTAATGTTAGCTGACCAGACCAAGGTCTCTCCATGAATCAATGCTGATCCTAGTGTTGGCTTTTCCTGCCTCAGCCTCCCGACCGCGGCCAGAGGGAACAGGGGAGACACCGGAGTTTTGGTCGGAGACGATAACGTTTCTCTCTGCGGAGCCCCGTCACTTCACAAGACACGGCAAACCTCTGTTGGTCTGGAGGAGCTGCAGCAGTTATTTCTGACCAAACGTCCACTGTACATTCACTAGATATTCTCAGAGCTAAACTAACTCTTCTGCAGTGTGGAGTGAGCAGCATGCACGTGAGAGTGGAGGGAGTGAGTGAAGGCAAGCAGTCAGGCAGAGGAGCAGAGTACAGCAGAGACTCCGGCCCTGGAGACCAAAGCTACGGTCTCACCCGTGTCCTCCGACGGGCTTCACTAGATAGAACTTCGTGGTTTTGGTGCTTCCGTGTAGTTTGTGTTGGAGTCTTGTCTGAACAGCGTAGCCACATGTGAGCGCATACGCGAGGGCGCATGGGACACCGACCCAGGTGATTTATACGTGTAAGAAGTTACAAACAGTCCCTTTAACACATTATTATTGCGTTAACTTTGACAGCCCTAGTTTATTTTATCAATTTTACATGGTAACTGTAAAAGGCTGTATTGCATGAACTGCCTCCATATCTGTGTTCTATACTGACTCCCAGCTATTAGTAGCTGCAACCTTCGATCATGCAGACACATTATGTACACCATTCCTAGAACCATCACTGTTTTTGGTGAAAGTGCTTTTAAAGTTTTTGCTCCCTCCTCTTGTTGTGAGCTACAGAGACACTTTAAACTAGGTTACTTTAGAAGCATGCAATACTTTATAAACAAGTTTAAGGACTATTTGAACAGTGACTGTACCTGCCCTGGTACTGAATGACAGTCTTAAAGGTCCCATATTGTAAAAAGTGAGATTTTCATGTCTTTTCTATTATAAAGCAGGTTTAAGTTCTATATAAATACTGTTAAAATATCAAAACGCTCAATATACGGAGAAATACACACAGCAATTGTGCATTTGAAACAAGCCGTCTGTCCATTTGTGATGTCACAAATATACAATATTTAGACCATTTCACAGTTTTAAACGTAAACATTCTAAATGTGTCCCAGTTTGTTTCCTGTTGCAGTGTATGTGAATAACATCAGCTGACAGGAAGTAAACATGAACCCAAACTGTTGCCTAGCAACGCAATTCTGTTGCAATTCCGTTGAAATGCACTAAAACGGAGCGTTTCAGACAGAGGGTAAATACAGGGATATTCAGGCAGACAGTATGAGGAAAATAAAGTTTTTTTTAACATTACAGCATGTAAACAAAATACAAGTATGAACCTGAAAATGAGAATGATATGGGACCTTTAACTCTTTGATGTAGTTGGTGTGTGTTTTAAGTCGGTAACTTGTCTCTTTTATATGAAATTTTTATGTGAAAGTCTGTTATTTGCACTTTTATGTGTGAAACTTTTATGCCGCCATCTTGGCCAGGACCCCCTTGGAAAAGATATTTCAAATCTCAATGGGACCGTCCTGGATAAATAAAGGTGAAATAAAAAAATAACTTCTTTATTTTCTAGAGTAACTGGTTCATAGTTTTGTGTTCATAACGTCAGAAAATTGTGAAAAATGGCCAAGAGGACGATTTCAAATGGCTTGTTTATATTCCGTCCAACAGTCCAAACTGAAAGGCAGCAAAAAACAGAGAATATTTTGCTTGAAAAATGACTGAAACCAAGATTCTATTATTAAAATAGTTGCAGATAATTTTCTGTCAAACCAACAACATATTGTCTCAGTACTGTCTGACTTCCTGTCTGTGGCTCTCAGCTAAAAGCCCATTGGTTCCTACTGAGAATGTAAATCTTAAAAAACACAAATATATAGTCTCATTGTTTAAAAAGCACAGTAATTTCCTAAAACAGCTGCTCACTGTAGTTCTTATCAAACAAACTGGAGGAAATAGTGCATTTGTTGGGGACTATTTTCAGCAGCGGATGAATCCATATTTGGTGCTCTAGTGAGTATTTGTGGCAGCGGGACGGTGTATGTTTGATTGAGTCAAAATAAACTAGTGTGTGTGTTCACGGTGATGAAGGAAGACGTCACCCAGAGCAACAGTGTGACTCACTGCTAGGGATGTCACGAGAACAGATACTTCAGTACCAAGTCAATGCCAAATTTCTAAAAACGTGACGGTACTCTTTTTCTACAGTACCGACGGTACCGTATAATGCCTGCAGGGTCCGAAATTAACACCTGCCGAGCGCCAAATGTGGCTGCTTCTGTCCTCTGCTCTCTGTGGGAGTTTGACACACACACACACACACACACACACAACAGCGCCATGCAGCAGCGAGATCCAGAGATCCAGAGATCCTCTACGTTCGAGAAGAGGATTCACTCTTGGGGGAAAAAACTGAACTGAACAAGCTGAATTTCTATGTTTTGTTGCTTATTGTTAAATCTCTGACAAGTGCTTTTTTTTTTAATTGATCTCTGGACTCTGTATTTCCGGTGAATGTTATTGGGACTTAAATTTGATTATCTTACACTTAACTCCCAGATCGACTTAGTTAGAACCAATCCAACAGCATTCAATCAAGTTTCAGGAGAAAACAATGAAGAACTAACGTTATGTTACTGAGCTCCAGATGGATCCAGTTACTCTGCTGTTAAAATGACGTTACATTTGATGAAGAGCTCATATGGCTTGTTTAGGACTCGAGACCTGAGTTGGGACTTGAGTCACAGACTTGAAACTTACATGTGACTCGCAAAAAAATGACTTGGTCCCACCTCTGGTAGCCTATACCCAGTGAAATATCACCATGTCAGTGAATATAAACTACTGCTTGAAATCTGAGGATATACATAGACACATGTACACATTACATGGGATTTTTTTTTTTTACTGTGGTATTGAATATGGTATTGAGAATCGTGGAAATTCACTGGTATTGGTATCGACTACTAGATTTCTGGTATTGTGACATCCCTACTCACTGATGCATTTTAATAGTTGTTGGACAACAATGGAGCTCTACTATGGCCCAGAGGAAGAAGATATATCAGGCTGCGATACAGACACAATGCTTGTTAGTAGATACATTCACTGTTGGTTTGAGTCTGAACATGAAGAACAAATAAATAATTAAAGATAGACATCTTGCAGCAGTGATGACAGCATTCAAACTAGAAACAGCTTCTGTCTGTAGAGGAACAGGTGTATGTCAGGGTAATGGGCTTTTATTTTGGCAGGTGCTGACAACAGGTGAGAATTCCCTGACACACACACACACACACACACACTGCTGAGCTGTCAGCATGCGTGACATTTCATGTAATGGCTACAGAAACATTTCTATGTTATATAAGTTACCCAATTCACATATAACTACATTACCCATAACCCCTGTTGTTATTGCAGTTGGATTCAGTCTTCAGAACTGTCCTGTGTTTTGTTTTGTTCATGTTGTCTTCTATGCCTAAACTGAAACTTAGAAGATAAACGTTTCTTCAAAGACAAAGTGTATCTTGTTTTCCACGAATAATGATATTAATAAAAAGCATTTCTCTGTTCATTTATCAACCTCATGAAGCACTTTCCAAACTCGGATTTTGACCTTCATTTCACAAAGTTTTCTCTTTGTTTTCCAAACTTTCCAACAATGCTCTTGAAAACAACACTGATTAGTGTAGAGCTGAAACAATTAGTCAATTACCTCAATAGTCCATTGACAGAAAATTATAGAATTGATTTGTTTAAGTCATATGCAACACAAATAACAGACTTTTTTCTTGTTTCAAGCTTCTCAAATGTGAAAATTTGCTCCTTTTTGTGTTTTATATGAATGCAAACTGAGTATCCTTTGGGTGTGGGCTGTTTATTGTATTGTTTATTTCTCCTAGCACTTCGAGCTTCTGTTGCAATAAGCTCCAAAAAACACTACAACAAAGAAAGAAAGAAAAGGCAAAGCTACCTGTTGGTAAGCACACTACACAACTGAGATCTTTATGAAGCTGTGCGAGTCAGACGATCAAGCTAGCAAGGTCACTGATATTGAGGCCTGTTCAACAAATTACACATGATCACCATACACACCTTTTTTAAAGGCATTTTTATCAACAAAAACAAATTTAGTGAATTATTTCCACAGAGTTTCTGACAGAACGATACAGCAGACTGGTAATGAGTTTTGGGGCGCACCAATCAAGTCTGCAGGGGCTCCAAGAAGAGTGAACCCTACATACAACAGACCAGTCCCAAGTAGTAAAAGTAAGGCAATATACTAGGGATGCACCGATACCGATCGGGTATCGGGTCCGATACTGTGCTCATGTACTCGTACTCGCAAAACAGCTCAGATACAACGGCACCGATACCACTTTACGGTGGTGCGCCCGACCCTGCTGGACCAGCCCTGAGCCTTTCCAAGCCGACCTAGAGCCGGTCGAAGCGCACCGCCTTGTATGCGGGACTCCCCAGCCTGCCATGTGGTGCTCACACCCTCCAGCTGGCTTTTAACGAGGGTCAACAAGGGTTTTGGCACAGAGAAGTACTCGTATTGATACTCGGTATCGGCGAGTACCCAAATACTTGTATTCGGTCTGAAAAAAAGTGATATCGGTGTATCCCGACAGTATACACTACATGTACTACAAACAAAGATCAATAAATAACATGGTCATTATTTTCAGTCTAACTGAAATCTGGTGCAGTTCATTTTGGCGGTTGTGAACGCAGTAAATCACACTCTTGCACAGACCAAAACAACTGGACAGAGACCGCTTGCGAGAGGTTGTCTCGGACCGTTTCCAAGCGACAAGTTAACATAAGTGGGAGAGGACTGACCTGGACTGCTGCCAAAGCTTTGACATCTGGGCTGAAGAGAACACACAGAATATGATAAATAAAGTCCACAAAAACAGTGACGTTTATAAAGTCATTTGAGATGAACTGGAGAAGAGATTCGGTGCCGAGTGCCGAGTCAAAGTGAAAACACTTCATATACATATTTCAAAGTCACAGATTCCCTTCATAGAAGTGACAGCTATCGAGACAAAAAAAATGAATTGGCTCCTTCGTACATGCCTCTCAGCTAATTATCTTCTTTATTTGGTCCGCTTTAATTTGTGCTCTGTGAAACTGAACCAGACTAAATAGAAAACAAACCAAGAGTATAAAATTCTCACTGATTTGAACTAGCCAAACGGACTATGGCTTGTGGAAACGCCCTTAGATTTCTTTAGTCAGTTATTTTTTATGCCTTTTTCATGCTGAATAACTTATTTTCAAGAAACTTATGAGCACATCTCTGGTAAACACAAGATTTAAAGTGGTGCTTTTGTATGATTCTTTGTAGAGAAACTCAGTTATACAGATCTGTCGATTAACTCCTGTAATGGATTAGTCAACAAAATCGTACGAGTGTCGGGGGACAGCCCTACCTTTTGAGTTGATATGTCGAACATGATCATTCATTTGGAGTGGTGTTTGTGTCCACCTGGTGAATGTAAATACGATATTCTGTGTCTTTTTAGCTCCGTTTTTGGTCTTCACCAACTCCTGAGGGAAAAATCTGTCTCTTTAGCTGCTAAATACTCCACTAGGTTCACCAGCTAGTCTCTAACTGTGTCTGTTTGCTGCTGAGCAGATAGTGTTCAGAGGCTTTTTACAGTTTTTTCTCTGAACACAACACTATGAGAGCGGTGAGAGTGAACCAGAACAGTGAAGTTGTGGGCCGGACAGATAAACAATGAGCTGAAACTCTCTATAAAGCTCCATAAAGCCGAGGGGAGCTGCTGATTCAGCTGATCATTCTCTGGAGGTTCATCACTACCAGAGACACCTTTCAAAATAAAAGACTGACACAGCGACACAGGCCAAGTCCACGTCTGCAGCCTGACTTTAGTAAACAAGTGTCACTGCTGGGTTGGACAATAATTTAATGATATCGACATGTAAAAGTATCTAAATATGTTTGAGTTACAAAGTGTGTAATATGTTTCTGTCTATGTGTCTGTAGGGGGGAACTCAGCTTCTCTGCAGAGACTGACAGGCTGATCCCAGAGCAGCCTGATCTGCTCAGCCTGTTATATCACTGGCTAAGTTTAGACACCTTTGTCACAGGGAGGAATCTTATGGTGAGAGCTTTCCCAGGGTGCAACCAATACACCAATACACTTCTCAAAAATGATTTTAAGTTAAATAGTAAAGATTTCACTACTTAACGGAACAGTGTGTAGCATTGATTAAAAAAAGTTATTTTTATAAAACGGTCATATATCCTGACAGTAGTGCATGACCCAGGTAACCGGTGCTCCTAACGGAATCTGAGCAGCTGTCAATCACTCACAAACTCCAATCAGACGGTCAAACTAGGCAGCGCTGATCATATATGAATCAATATTCTGTTACGTTAATGCCTATTTCTCTCCTCAGATGTTCTCAGAAACATCTTGTAGTGCACGGTTTAGCTGTAACATGAGAACGTTTGTGACCCAGCAGCCATGTTGAGATCAGTTGAGGAAATACTAAGCACCGCCCACCAGCCGGAGCACAGCCAATAGGAATGCTCTCTCTCTCTGAAATGACCTGTGATTGGCCAAAGTCTCCCGTCACGGGCTAGATTTTTTAAAGGTCCCATATCATGCTCATTTTCAGGTTCATACTTGTATCTTGTGTTTCTACTAGAACATGTTAACATGCTGTAATGTTAAAAAAAACCTTTATTTTCCTCATACTGTCAGCCTGAATATACCTGTATGTACCCTCTGTCTGAAACGCTCCGTTTTAGTGCATTTCAACAGAATTGCAACGGAATTGCATTGCTAGGCAACAGTTTGGGTCCATGTTTACTTCCTGTCAACTGATGTCATTAACATACACTGCAACAGGAAATAAACTGGGACACATTAAGAATGCTTATGTTTAAAAATGTGTAAAGGGTCTAAATATTGTATATTTGTGACATCACAAATGGACAGAAATCCTGACAGCTTGTTTCAAACGCACAATTTCTGAATACGGGCTGTGTGTATTTCTCCGTATATTGAGCGTTTTGATACTTTCACAGTATTTATAAAGCACTTGAACCTGCTTTATGATATAAAAGACATGAAAATCTCACTTTTTACAATATGAGACCTTTAAAGCCTGAAAACAGAGCCATGAGGAGGTGCAGAAGTCTAGTTTTCTCTCAGAACACTTGAATTACAATATGCTGAAAAGTTATTATGGAAATTTTGCCCAATGGTACCAAAAACATTCTGCCTACTGAAGCTTTAATTGCAGTCATACTGCATATCTCCCTGTTGAGCCAATCATTATTACTGCAGGGGAAATTCCTCCACTGTGACAGCCCTAGACCTACCAGGGCTTTTCTGCCAGAGAAAAACACTATGTGGACACATGCCCTTCGGCCATACAATATCAACGTCCACTGGATATGTAATCAGGGATACAAACATATTTATGGTGAAAAAAGAGGGAGCTGCCCAAAGTTGAAAAAAAATAAAAATGCGACAGCGTAATATCATATACCCATGTGACGAAGACCTGAGCAGACACAGAGACGTGCACACTCCTGTTTGTGGGTATCAGACTGAACTGAACTGACCTTTAACTTAACAAGGCGGCTCAATTAAGAAGCTGTTTAAAATGACAGACTATTCACAAGTGCTCTGAGGTCAGTTATGTGTTGTTAATACTGAGAGATCCACTATCAGACCACTCTCCCCTTCCATTACACACACACAGACACACACAGACACACACACACACGCACACACACACACAGTATTTAACACCCTCCTCATATAGCCGCAGTGAATGGTATTACCTCTGCTCACCGCTCTGTATGAGCAGTGACTCACATCGTGCCATCAAGTTCACTCAGTTTCTAAACTTGAATCTACAAAATGTCGTGAACTGAAAACAATACTTACAGTCTAAATTAGCACTAGTGCCCCCTGTGGTGGAGGACATATTCTGATCCTTTACTTAGTAAAAGTATGAATACCATACTGTAAAAATACTCTATTACAAGTAAAAGTCCAGCATTGAAGATGTAAAAGTATGGAAGTATAATCAGGAAAATGTAGTTAAAGTATTGAAAGTAGAAAAATGGCCCCTTACCTGTCCCTGTTATACTATTATATATTACATGATTAGATTATTATTACTAATGCATTAAAGGTTACATTGATAACATTTTTATGTAGACAAATCATTTAAAAAACAAAACAAAAACATCTACAGAGCTTTTAGAAAGGTGCCAAATAAAAGTATGTTTTTTCCTCAAAAAATGATGACTGTGAATTAATCATTTCAAAATGTTGACGGGTCCAAAATGAATGTTTTGTTTATCTCTGTGGAAGATATCGGACATTCGGTTTCAACTTCTAACAAGGCTTGTGAGACAATAGTATAACGACGTTGGTATCACTCGTTTGTTGTATACTATATATATATATATATATATATATATATATATATATACATATCCATAAATTAGAAATGGGGGGAAAAAAGTTAAAAAACTTGTGTTTGGTGGATTATTCCTCTGTTGTATCAATGCTAATGGTCCTTGTATTTTACATGGTTGGAAAGCCTGTTTATTTACCTTCACAATGATGTCCAACTTGTAAGGATCATGTATTTGTGGGATGAGCAGCACAGCTGATTATGTGGGGAAGAAAAATGTTCCAAAATCCTCTGCCAATGGTAAACAGTGTATTCTCCTGTTGGTGTTGACTCTTGTCTTGAGTTGTTTGGTGGATTGGATGATTGAACTCTCTATCAGTAACAAGGAACAAACAAGACATATTGGCTATTTTATACTTTATTCATTTAATCCACCGTCAGGAGCCTCAGTAGAGGAGGAAGATCCATACGCAGCCACAACAGCCTGGCACCTCCTCCTCATGCTGGTCACCAACCTGGTCACACGTTGCTGTGGGATGGCGTTCCATTCCTCAACCAGGATTGGTTGCAGGTCAGCCAGCGTGGTTGTGTTGGTCACTCTAACACGTACAGCACGCCCAAGCTGATCTCACAAGTGCTGAATTGGGTTGAGGTGTGGACTCTTGGCAGGCCGTTCCATTCTCTCTACTCCCACATTGTGGAGGTAGTCTGTGATAACCCTGGCTCTGTGGGGGTGAGCGTTGTCATCTTGGAGGATGAAGTTAGGTCCCAGATTGTGGAGATATGGGATCGCCACTGGCTGCAGAATCTCATCCT
>CAKAOI010035173.1:2500-18949 GCA_916701655.1 Sebastiscus albofasciatus | reverse complement strand
GCCTCTGAGCGAGTCGGGCGGCGTTACCACAGTTTTGCACTCGGCGGCTCACGTTACCGCAGTCTCGGAAAGGGAGGAGTGAGCGGAGAGGTTGGTTGTAGTCTGCAACCAACACCACTAGATGCCACCAAATCCTACACACTGTACCTTTCAGTCATCATGTTTAGTATGTGGTTGAATATCTTTTGCAATCATTCACTGCTGAATTCTACACACATACATGAGCGGACACTTTGTCTAAGTTCTGCGGGGTCTTTATTCTGGCTTGGTAATTTTTTGCCAGCCTTGATTTAAGCAAGTAAAACATTGTCAGTTGGACTGAGGTCAGGTGATTTGGCCGGTCAAGAACATGCTGTTTTGGCCCTCATTGGTGGTCTTTTCTGTATGTTACGGATCATTGTTTGCTTGCTTTGACTAAACTTGTGGGTAAAGAGCTATGATTCCCACTCTCTACATCCAGTATGGATTTGAACACACTAAAAGCTGAGAGTTTAACCTCATAGTCTGTCGTTTCATTACCAATATGCTGCACTACAGAGCCAAAACTGAACATTTCCTCCTGTCCAAATATTTATGGACAGTACTGTTTGTGTTTTAGCTCAAAATGGCGAGACTTTGTGTGAGTGTTAAGAAAAAAGCCGGCGGTCCTGAAATATTTCACTTAAATTCTTCAGGCATTGTGTCGATGGAGTCGTATTCTGTACCATGCTGCAGACTCGGTGCATGGCGTGTGTGTCGTGTGGGAGTATATTAGTGTATGGACAGAGCCACACGGAGGGATCCAGTGGAGGAGGATGCAGAGTGGACTGTGAGGGGTGATGACAGTGACTCCTATGAACGACGCCTCTCTGCCCCCGTCCCCGTCCCCCCCGTCCCACCAACCCTCTTATTCTCAGGCAGGCCCATTGCGAGGAGAGTCCCTCTCAACCCAGTTTTCCCCATGGGAAATATCTGACATTAACCGTAGCACATGTTTGCCATATAACCCGTAGATTTTAGGAGAGAAAAAAAAAACATTGTATGTATGATGAATGGAGTTATGTAATAGGAGCCTGATGATGAAATTTTTATTCTGTGGTGCATTAACTGTCTGGAACACATACATTTTGCACACACTTGCTATATCTCCTGACACCCGCACTACCCCAGGTATTGACACACATCCACACCACCCCCACCCTACGCCAGGGATGTGTAAACATGGACCACATTTAACCAGCACCACCTTTCTGCACACCCCCAAAAAAGAGGGCGAGCAAAGATGGGTGTTTACGTGTATATTCTATGTTCTTAAAGAAAAAGCAAAATGCCGTGAATTTAACTATTTTGACCTTATATTGTCATTAGTATGACACTATTTAGCTGCACTATGAGAGCCTCGTTTGTGGCGAGAAACCACTGGGTCTGGTCTGGCTGGTCGTGTCGCTAGCTGTCCCACTAAACTACAGCAACACCCCCGCATGAAGGACTCCTACCCCCCACCCCCACCTCGGTACGACTCATGGTTTCAGCTCAAACTAAAAAAAAAAAAAAGATATTTTAAACATTTTTTCCCATATATATTTTAGAAAGCTGGGTTAAGTGCTATATGCAAACAGAAAAAAAGATGTATGAAAGAATTATTATTTTTCCTTCTCCCTAATATGCAATGGAGTGTAGTGTAACAATGGTTGCAATCCTCTGTCACTTTAATGCTGTATGTGCACATTGGTTGCTGTGTGGATGTGGGTGCCGAGGCAACAGGACTTGACAATGATGGGAACTAATGGTTGTCACTCTGCAGCACCGCCGTGTTCCCAGACCGCCTTATTCGTTCTGACCAATCACAAGAGCCCTTTAAGTCTCCGGGCCGCAGCCAGCCACCGCCACAGGCTGATCGAGCTGTCGTCAGACGAATATCGCTGTTCCATTTTCTTCTGCTTTTTCTTTTCTTTCCTTTTTCTTTTATTTTTTTCCTTCTTCTTTCTGCTGTCAGGTAGGATTTGGAGCGTGTAAATGGCATAATCATGTTCACATTTCACTGTCTGTTCTGTGTATCTGCTTCACCATTCAAAGAGAGAAAAAAAAAACAGTTGTTTTCCAGTATAACCTGTTCATTTTTAAGAGCCGTATGATGCGACACTTGTAGCTGTCACTCTTGGTGCTTGGCTTATGCTTCATTGTCTTAATATTCCAAATAAAACTGTTAAGTGTAATCCACACTGGCCCATGATATAATATTGAGTTTGTTTGTTTTTTCTTTATCATGCTGTAATACAGTCCTTGTAGTATTCTAGCAGTGAGTCAGGGTGTGTGTGTGGAGGGAGTTTAGGGTGACTGTGTGGGTGTTTGATTTCAGTTAATGTTCAAGAGACAATGGTGGTGGATCACTGAAACCAAAAGCTCAGCATTCAGTACATACTAGGGCTGTCAATCAATTGAAATATTTAATCGTGATTAATGCATGATTGTCCATGATTAATCACACATTTTCTATCTGTTCAAAATGTACCTTTAAAGGGAGATTTGTCAAGTATTTAATACTCTTATCAACATGGGAGTGGACAAATATGCTTGCTTTATGCAAATTACTATATATTTATTATTGGAAATTAATTGACAACACAAAACAATGACAAGTATTGTCCAGAAACCCTCACTGGTACTGCATATAGCATAAAAAATATGCTCAAATCATAACATGGCAAGCTCAACAGGCAACAACAGCTGTGTCAGTGACGGCATAAACTTCTGTTCTCTTTGAGTGTTTTCAAAGAGATATTTTAGATTTATTTATATTGGGGCTGTCGAAGACGACGCGATAACACAACTTTGTTTTAAGGCCACTAATTTCTTTAACACATTAACACAACTTGTGATTTTTAGGTTGTAGCAGGCTCAGTTTTAAAGTCAGAGTGAAGATACTGGCATCATATGAAACTATAAAACCTAAAGAATCCATTGGTACCAACCACGTCGTACTAGCTCACGAAGGAGGTTAAATAACGCCTCAGACTTGCGCTAAATTACGGCGAGAAAAAACTGTCATGGCCATTTTCAAAGGGGTCCCTTGACCTCTGACCTCAAGATGTGTGACTGAAAATGGGTTTTATGGGTACCCACGAGTCTCCCCTTAACAGACATGCCCACTTTATGATAATCACATGCAGTTCTGGGCAAGTCATAGTCAAGTCAGCACACTGACACACTTGACAGCTGTTGTTGCCTGTTGGGCTGCAGTTTGCCATGTCATGATTTGAGCATATTTTTTATGCTAAATGCAGTACCTGTGAGGGTTTCTGGACAATATTTGTCATTGTTTTGTGTTAATTGATTTACAATAATAAATATATTCATACAATTGCATAAAGCAGCGTATTTGCCCACTCCCATGTTGATAAGAGGATTAAATACTTTACAAATCTCCCTTTAAGGTACATTTTGAACAGATAAAAATGTGCGATTAATCACGATTAAATATTTTAATTGATCGACAACCCTAATTTAGAGCAATGCAAATCACGTACACAAAAAATTAGCGCTGAAGATAATGAAAATCTCTCTTGAGTTACAGGTGGTACACTTTCTTCTGCCTTGTAGTCTCACCTATAGTGTGCAGCTGCTGGTTCAGCCTTTCTCTCCAGTGGACCGATGACCGCCGGCGCTCCTCCTCGCCGCCTGCTCGGCCGTACCCACCGTTTACCTCCCTCACTGTTCCCCAGTAGCAGCAGCTATGCAGACAGACACGACCAAGCTGCCTGGAACTTCACAGTTAAGTATTTGTTCATTTGAAATGATGTATAAATAGCATGTGGGTTATCGGTTTCAAGTTAGCTACCCAAGGCTTATGAATAATTGACGCTCACCCAGGAGGAGGGTAAGCTGCCATACAGGGCAGGAAACTTTCTGTGGGCTCAAAGAGAGGACAAGAAAGCAACAAAATGGAGTAATAAACTCATATAAACGTACTCAAAACATACCCTAAAGTCTCCTGTTAAACCCTCTGGCATAGAAACCAAGCAGTAACTCTCCAGCAATAAGTTGTGGAATCTAGAGTTGGATGTGGGTCACTGACGAGGAGGAGGATGAAAGTGTAGATGATGAAGTTCTTCTCAGTTTATCAGCAGGCCAAACCCTCCAGATTTCATCTCCGTGTGGCTCAGTCAACGCCGTCTGAGACGCCTCCTTATCAGCCTCCGCTCTACGGTATGCTCTGCTCTATCTCTGCTCGGCACATTGAGCCGCAATAAGCAGTTGTTGTTGGCAGCAGCATCAAAAGACACGGCGAGGGTGAGAACTATCACACCGCTATCAAGATAAAAAGGTTCTTTTGGTTTGTTGCTCCATGCCAAGAATGGTATTTTGTGTTTTTATGTCATTTGATAATGAGAGTTCACATAGAAATATGGTGCTTTTTTTTGGTAAGACACACTTATTCAACTCACATAAATAGCCCGGTTCCACATAAGTGTTCTCACATGCAGTGTATTCTCCATGCTTTATTTTTGTTTTAGTGTGTGGGAAAGCGCAAAATGTTTTGGTGCAGTAAAATATTGAGTGAATGTCGAATGCTGTAGTTATTTAAAGGAACAGTGTGTAACAATTAGGGGGATCAACAACTGGCTCTAGATAGGGCCATTCACGTTTTCGCTTTGGCCACCGTAGTTCTCCTTTATGCTTGGCACACGGGAGTTTCAGGTGGTTGCAATCTGCAACCTCACCGCTAGATGCCACCAGATCCTACACACTGTACCTTTAAGCAACATTTCGACATTTTTTTTAAATACACGTTCGCTTTTGTGCCAAGAGTTAAATGAGAAGATCGATACCACGCTCACATCTGTTCATTAAATGTGAAGCCACAGCCAGCAGCCTTTTAGCTTAGCTTAGCACAAAGACTGCAAACAGGAGCTGCCATCTTGACATTTTGACGTCATTTGGAGCCAGAGTCTGCGCAGTAGTGATCAGGGGGGCTGGAGCCACGGTATTGAGATCCCGCCCACACACCTGCCTGAGCCAATCACGAGTCAAGCATAGCCGCAGCTTGTTAGCATGAGCCATCTAGCTGCTTCGTTAGCACCGCAGTAGCTGTTTGGCTAGGAAGGCACAACAACTAACCATAATATCTCTATAACTACAATTATGATCAAACTGTCAGATGTTCTATTACACAGACTCATGACGGTTATGAAAGTTAAAGTTACATCTCTCTCGTACAATTCCCGAGCCTCCGGCTGCAACTACTTCACTAAGTGCAGCTGTCAATCTCAGCTGTCAATCATGACATCTCACCCCCTTTTTATAGCATCAAATAACTAATTAAAACCAAACTTATCAGAAAATGAACACTTGAACACCAGCGTGATAAGAACTACCAAAAAAGACAGAAAACATCTTTGGAAAAAAATGTATTTGACGTGTACTTTGACTTTTTAGTTTGACCTTTGTCACATCCGCTAACATGGAGGAGGTGGGCTTTATGACCTATACTGCAGCCAGCCGCCAGGCTACGATCCAGATGTTTTGGCTTCACTTTTTGGGAGCTGTCATGTCTCCATCTTGATATACAATCTATGGTCTTTACGCTAAGCTAAGCTAACCGGCTGCTGGCTATAGCTTCATGTCTAGCTTATGAGAGTGGCACCGATCTTCTCATCTAACTCTCAGTAAGAAAGCAAATAAGCCCATTTTCCAAAATGCATAACTGTCTTTAATTTGCAACACATTTCGTAATCAGGTCAGTATTATTTTGTATTTGTAGCATACCAGTAATACCTGAGAGGCCAGCTTTATAGCCCCGTTTTCTGAAATCATTGGCAGTGTGTGTGGGGAGGAAAACTTTCCTCCCGTTACATTTTCTTGAGCTCATCTGACTCCCGTCTCACTTGTGAACTAGTTAGGCTTTTCATTTCCTTCACTTCTCCTGCTCTTGAGCCCACATTTCTCCCCACACCCACAGTGCTAAGCCCAGAGCTCAACGCAGATACACACCACATGGCTCCCTGCACCTTGTCCTCACGCAAACTACAGTTAACACTGGCGAGAAGAGGAGGACGAGGAGGAAGAGCACAGACAGAGAGCGAGTAAGAGACACTGCTGCTGCTTCTTCCAGCGTTGGACTGCTGCCAAGTCTCTGGCGGCAAAGTGAGGGGTGACCTCCGGTTAACCTTACGCGGATGCACGTACACAGGCGCGCGCGTGCTCACACAAGGCTCGCATCCATATTTCATGGCAGAAATATATCCGCCCGGCAGTATTTTACACCCACTGCGGAGCTCACCTCCCAGTGGCTTAGAGGGCTGTGGAGGGCCGGGCCTGGAGGCTGCTCCTCTTCCAGCGCCTGAGCCAAGAGCAACAGGGCCAATCATCTGGAGCTGAGGCTTAAAGAGGGAGAGCCATCGGTCAGTTTTCCAGCTTTGTCTTGCTACTTGTCAAATTAAATGATCAATAACTCAACTCCAACTGGACCTGATACAGCTGGATCTTCATTCACGGAGGCTACAGTGAGCGGTCACCTCGTGATGACCTCTGCCCCCTACAGACCTCCTGGAAAGTTGACTCCCCACCTGTCCAACATCTGCTAGCCAAATGGAGTCCAGGTTCTGCTTCACATAATCAGATTAAACCCCCATTTATAACCCACCTCCTTCTTCGACACACCTCTTCTTCGCCAATCCCTCCACCCCCTCCGCTCCAGAGAAGTCGGACCACATGTGAACAGTCAGTGAACGGCATCTGGACTGACCTCTCTTTTTTTTTGTTGTTCTCTGGCAGAGACGCTGGAAAATTTCAGTGGGCATGTCCTTTTAATTCCTCTGCCTTCCCCCCCTCCTCCTTCACTCTTTCTCATTCTCCATTACTGTCTCCCCACCCGATCCCGTCTCTTTCTATGTACATACATACATATCAGGGGAATGTTTTGATTCTGGACCTATCCAGCTCAGATTGCAGGGTTTTAGTATGTCCAATCTATCCTCTTCTTTCCCCTTTCATTCTCTGCTCCCATTTCCACCACTTTTCTTCTCTCCCATTCCCCTGTGTCCTTCCCTTCCAGTGCAGTGTATCATTGCTGCTTGGCTGGCCTCTGCGTAAACCCTGAGCTCGTTCAGCAGCCCTGCTTACTCTCACCCTCGGCCTCCCCGTCGCTCAGCGAGCCTCCGGAAAGTTCTCCCTCGCTCTCTCCGAGCGCTGGCATCGGGAGCCGAATCCATGTATGTGTTTATGGAGTTCTGACAAATTCCTTCCTCCTCTTGCGTTGCAGACTTGACATGCGAGCATTATATTTAATCCCTCGTTCCCCGTGCAGGCAGAGGCAGTGTGGTGGAGGAGCTATGGGGCCTGGAGCTGGAGCCTTCTGCGGTGGCTGGTGCACCATTATGGAGGCAGCAGGACCGGCGAGCGATGGGTTCAGATTGGCCTTGTGGTAGAGCTATGGGATATGTGGCGGAGCTGTATTTTCTTACGGCGGGGTACTGCCTGGGTCATACTGGTCACTCTTTAATTAATTGAATTATGAATAAGCTGCAGTATTAGGTTCTCCAGCAAACAACTGGGGCTGTTCCTGCTTTTGTGTTAACTAGACCCAGTGGGACCAAGCCACATTACAGCTAATGTAAAACATAAAAATGCATGGTAAAGTTACCACGCATAATGGTATACCGCATATGTAGCTATAATTATAAATCAGTCCCATAACAACCCTGTTAGTAGACAGTTTTGGCTTTAGCCTGAGGTCAAATTACATTTGCAAAAAAACACTTTGAGCACTACATCGGTAGTTTACCATAGTGGATTGATTCAGAGATGTCACATGACTTTTAAAGGATCAGTTTTGGGGATCTATTAGCAGAAATTGAATAAAATATTCATAACAATGTTTTCATTCGTGTATAATCACCTGAAACTACAAATAGTTTTGTTTTCGTTAGCTTAGAGCTTAGAGCCCTTCATATATGCATAGGGAGCGAGTCCTCTTCACGGAGCTTGTCATGTTGCTCCGCCATGTTTCTACAGTAGCCCAGAATGGACAAACCAAACACAGGCTCTAGAGAGAGCCTTTCACGTTTTTACGTTACCTTAAGGCCACCATATTTGTCCAACACACTTGTGAAACTGTGGTAACGTGAGCCACAGAGTGTAAAACCATTTTACCACCAGCTGCCGTCTGACTTCCATTGCTCATAAAGTAGTGTTATTATGGTAAGGATAGCCTCTGAGCGAGGTGAACAGCGTTACCACGGTTTTGCACTCGGCGACTCACATTACCACAGTCTTGGAAAGCGAGGAGTGAGCGGAGGGTCACTCAGTTGGTTGCAATATGCAACCAAACCACGAGATCCGACCAAATCTTGCACACTGTCTCTTTAAAAGCCCATTTCAGAAGGTTAATCAGGTGTAGCTACATCGGAAATGTAACTTTCCCAAACAGACAATCTGACAAGCACGCACACTTAAAGGAGCAGTGTGTAGGATTTAGTGGCATCTAGTGGTGAGGTTGCAGGTTGCAACCAGCTGAATCCCTAACACGTTCTCATCCCATCTGATCACATACTCACGCTTTGTCAGACCCCTCGGCGTAACTTTTTGCACTGTGAATTTAACAAAAATGCTTAGGCGTAGGAAGAGCAAAAATGAAACTCAAAGTGGGCGGCTCCCGGCGACTCCAGTCGTCGTCATCTTGGCAAAAATGTGCAGTGTGGATGGAGCCTGGTTGCTGAAAAGCCAATGAAAAGCATCAGCAGCTCTGTCTGTTTACCGTCATGGTGTCTGCAAGGCGTGGAGCGAAAAAACAAGAGAGAAAAAGACAAAGAGAACGAGAGGGGGTCAAGACTAGACAGTGAGAGACAAGGCTGTTTTGCGGTTTCCTTTTCGAGCCGGCTTTCCCAGAAGAGTGAATCAGCCGAGACCACAAAGGAGCCCAGAGGCTCTTCATCCGGGCCCAAGGGTCTCTTCTCGGAGAGCTGAACCGCCACTTAACGGTCACGCTGGCCCCTCTCTCTGGTTCCCAGTGACTCACACAGCTGTTGTCACACTACTGGACAACCCACCCAGGTTGAGGAAGATTCACTCGTTTTGTTAATGTGTTGATGTATTGTCTATTGTCTGATATATGGTTCCTATACGCTGTTTACATGCTGCTGACATGTTTTATTTTGTCTGGCAACTACGACACATGTAACTCATTTCCCGGGGATAGAAACATAATATATGAGTTCCTCTGGTGTTGAATGATCTTCTTTTGACATACTATACATGTTGAAGGGATGTTGTAAAGGAATGTTTACTTTACTTTAAGTCAAGCGCTGAACCTAACTGCAGTTTCATGCTACTTTTAGTGAACATTTTCACTTTGACTCCACACTGTATAGACCAGTGGTTCGCCAAAGATCACAGTGTGCTCCAGGATTTGTCTGTTGTCAAAATTAGATTTAGGGCATGTCTGTAAAGGGGGAGACTAGTGGGTACCCATAGAACCCATTTTCATTCACATATCTTCAGGTCTGAAGTCAAGGGACCCCTTTGAAAATGGCTATGACAGTTTTTCCTCGCCAAAATTTAGCGCAAGTTTGGAGCATTATTTAACCATCTTTATGATGAGCTAGTATGACATAGTTTATACCAATGGATTCATTAGGTTTCCTAGGTTCATATGATACCGGTATCTTCACTTTAGCTGTAAAACTGAGCCCGCTATGACCTCCGGGAGATCGATTGTGTTAATGTGTTAAAGAAATTAGTGGCGTTGAAACAAATTTGTGTTAACATGTTATTATCATGTTAACTTTGGCTGCCCTAGTCTATATATGTAAAACTATTTAAAAAGATTTGTTCCTACTTAGTAGAAAATCCAACGAAATATTCTGCTTCAATTCATATTTGTTGGCGTTTAGCCTTTCAAAAACAACATTTTCGCTCTCCCGCTTGCCGTACACAGAGGGAGGCCTGACCCTGTATTAACAACACTATAAATTACATTTATTTAACCACAATAACACAATTTATTTGGGCTCTAATGTTATTATAATAGATTAATTAATCTATCTGCATTCACTCTGCGAATCTGTCAAGACGTCATCACTTTATTTATGTTGACGAAACTGACGAGTTATATTCATTCAAGTTGATTTAATTAATAAAGACTAACTCATTTAATACACTGAATCACTTTATTCAAATTGAGGATTTGTAATTTTTTTTAGGGTGATGGTGTCAGGGGGCTCAGACTTTCTTAGATACAAGTAGGCGGGGGGCTTCAAGGAATACAGGAACGTCTGGTATAGACCATATTCTGTATTTTTGCTTTAGACAGAACCTTTATTATCAAGCAAGGCAATAGTTTCAGCTTCAGTAGAAATTTTAGCTTTAAGCTGTTTCTTGTAATCTTTATTTCCCTAGAAGAAGGTTCTTGGAGCTCCCTGCTCTTTTCTCGGCAAGGCTCGCCTTTACAGCCTGCATGGGAGCTGCCCAAATCAACCACAGGTCATTGAGCAACTTCACTGGAACCGTTGAAGGTTGGGTAAAGTTGCTCAAGGGCATCTGCGGATCTGAACCTGTGACCTCATAACCAATTATTACCAAGGTAATCTGACTCAAGCATTTGCTTCGTCTGAGACTGTAAGCACATTTCCAGACTTCATGCTATTTTTCTGAATCTTTATAGTTTAAAGGATAATAATGAAGCACAATTCTGGGTTGTTGTAACTTTGGTCTTATTTGTAGTTTTGGCAATTGTTATAATAATATTTGTATTATTCCTAATAATAACAATTTGGTACTAGCGCTGCAACTAACGATTATTTTCATTGTTGATTAATCTGTCGGTTATTTTCTTGATTAATAGATTAGTTGTTTGGTCTGTAAAATGTCAGAAAATGGTGAAAAATGTCTATCGGTGTTTCCCAAAGGCCAAGATGACGTCCTCACATGTCTTGTTTTGTCCACAACTCAGAGTTATTCAGTTTACTGTCATAGAGGAGTAAAGAAACCAGAAAATATTCACATTAAGAAGCTGGAATCAGAGAATATAAACTTTTATTTTTCTTAAAAACTACTCTGATTAATTTATTATCAAAATAGTTGGGGATTAATTGAATTGTTTACAACTAATTGATAAATCGTTGCAACTCTAAATTACAAATTATTGTAATTACTGAGATTTGGCAGCATGTCAAAAGAAGCCCAGATGCACAGATTTTAAAGGATAAGTCTTGTGATATTGTATTTTTTCACATTATCAATGAATGTATCCTACTAACAAGTATTGTCTGTGTGTCCAAAGCTTGATATTCCTCTGTGCTAATAGAGTGATCCACATTGTTGCTCTGGGTAACATGTTCCTTTATTACCATGAACACACACACTGTAGTTTATTTTGAGTCGATCCCACATTCACCGTCCTGCTGCCCCAAATACTCACTAGAGCACCAAATGTGTATTAATACACAGCTGAAAATAGTCCCCAACAAATGCACTATTTACTCCTGTTTGAGTAACATTTACTAAAAACTACAGCGACCAGCTGTTTGAGGGAATTATTTTGCTTTTTGAAACTATACTTTTGTGTTTTTAAAGATTTGCATCTTCATTAGGAATGAACGGGAGAGCCCAAACAGGCTGTGGAAGTTAGGAAGTATAGAGCGCTGCAGGGATGACGTATTTTTGTCAACCAGGAAGTTAGAATCACACAGGTTCCCTTGACAAACAGCCAATGGGATTTTTCCATTGGGTTTTGGATTATTGCTGAAAATGAAACTTGTAGGTTTTGTTCAACAAGATAATCTTCACAAACGAACACCACTTTTATGATTTTTGTGTGAAGCCTGAATGCAATCGACAGACATAAAAAGCTAACATTAGGCTATAGACAAACTACACCACAGTTGCATGAAGATGAGTATAAACAACACAGCTGTAAAGTCTGACGAGTTTGGCAAGATGGCGTTTAGTTGTCTCATTTAGCTGCCTTTTTTAAGACATAAAGCTTCAGAAGTTGGATATTTACTGACATATTAAAACGTTAAAATCTCTTCAGCTTGTGTTAACAACAGACCTTATTTCAGGCATCTAACTAAAAACCCATTGACTTCCAGACAAAGGAACCGGAAGTGCTAAAATGCCAACACTTATTCTGCCAATGCAACACCGTATGTTTATCCTTTCAATGCACTTACTAAACAGTCGAGTCACGTTGGAGTGTAGGACATGTATTTGGATGAACATGAGCTAAATGCTCCAGTTCTGTATACAGTATACTTCAGATGTATCCCTTTACATATACAGTACGTGGACTTAGCAACACTTGCCCATGTATTTATTCATTGTATTGTGTTCAGTCCCTGATGATCTGATGGATCGGTGCACAGGTCAGTCACTGCACTTCCCTCTGCAGCTGCAACCGTGCTGTCAGCCACACGGCCGTCCTCTCTCTGCCTGTTGAATGTATATTTGTGGAGTGATCTGTATAGTCTACCGTTCCAAACTTTGTCTCTTTGCACTGCATGGGAGGTCCTCGTGTCTTTGTACCACCTGGGTCAGAACTTTGTACTATAATTTCTGTCTCTGTGCCTGTGTCAAGATAGGTTTCTGTTAGGGCTGTCAAAGTTAACGCCATAATAATGAGCAAATTTGTTTTGACGCCACTCATTTTTTTAACGCATTAATGCTATTTGCAATTTCTAGGTTGTAGCAGGCTCAGTTTTAAATCTATAGTGAGTGTTCTGATATCATATGAAACTAGAAAACCTAATGAATCCATTGGTACCAACCATGTCATACTAGCTTGCCTAGAAGGATGTTAAATAACGCTCTGAACTGGAAAAACTGGAATGACCATTTTCAAAGGGGTCCCTTGACCTCTGACCTCAAGATATGTGAATGTAAATGGGTTCTATGGGTACCCACGAGTCTCCCCTTTACAGACATGCCCACTTTATGATAATCACACGCAGTTTGGGCCATGTCATAGTCAAGTCAGCACACTGACACACTGACAGCTGTTGTTTGCCGTGTTATGATTTGAGCATATATTTTATGCTAAATGCAGTACCTGTGAGGGTTTCTGGACAATATTTGTCATTATTTTATGTTGTTAATTGATTTACAATAATAAATATATACATACATTTGCATAAAGCAGCATATTTGTCCACTCCCATGTTGATAAGAGTATTAAATACTTGACAAATCTCTCTTTAAGGTACACTTTGAACAGATAAAAAATGTATGATTAATTGCGATGAAATATTTGAATCGATTGACAGCCCTAGTTTTTGTGCATTTTTTTAATTGATTATTAATCTTAAATGACTGTATTAAATGAAGGCAAAGGAGTGTGTAATTTGCTTGTTGATTTTTTCTTTTTTTTAATGGTTCGTAGCCTTTAAAGAGCACACTTGCATTATGAACATGTGAACTTATTTAACCTGCTTTTTTTCCCCCTTGTTGCAGAGCTGGAACACAGCCCAAGTGTCTTATGGATTATCTCTGCGGTGGGTGTGAAGACACGGTCAGTTCACCAGGGACCTGCTGTGCTCTGCATGGTGAGTGAGGAACGGTGTGATGGTGGTAGCGAAGCACGGAGCGTTTGAGTCTGCTTGTGGTCAAAAGCACAGCGAGGCCTGCAACAGGAAATGACAGAACTCGGCGCGCAGGCTAAAAATAATGCCCGTTGTTAAGGGAGAATAGAGCCGGGGAGGCAGCGAGTACAGCAAATATTATTGCAATTAAACCGCAGGCCCAAAACCACGGCCTTCTTTTCAGAGAATAACCCAGGTGGCTGCCAGTGGAACAAAATAAAGTGAGGAGAGGGTGAGGTGAGGAGTGGACGCTCTCACAAATGGAGTCAAAGGTTGGGTGTTGGTGTTGGGGATGGTGGTGGTGGTGGTGGTGGTGGGCGGGGGTGAGGCGAGGCGAGGGGGGTTTCTGAGTAAAATTCCTGTGAAGTTATGCCACAGTGCACTGACTCACAGAGGACAACATGCATTTTTTGTGGGTCTTTTCGCAATGACTTCCAGCACCTCCTTCCCTGGCTTCACTATTGTTACCAAGAAAAGGAGGAGGAGGGGGCATCAAGGGCTGTAATGCTGGCATCAAACTGACACTAACGCCACTCCAGTTCACCTCCCCCTTTCCTAAACTCACACACACACACACACACACACACACACACTGGCAAGCTCAACACACCCTGGCACTCAGCGGTGCCGAGCTAAGAATGGAGCACTCCTTCGGCTCACGCAATGTGGTGTGCTGAAATTTCCTGCAATAAAAAACGTGATTGGGAAGATACCCATTAAAACGTGTGAGGAAAGAGGAAAAAGGCTGCCAGCCAGCGAAGAATGAGAAAGCAAAGAGGAAGAGGAGGAGGGCAGGAGAGGTTGATGGAAAGTGTAGAGAAAAGTTAGAGGAAGAGAAGGATCAGGGAGGGGAGGTTGAGGGATATTCTCCTTGCTGACCACTGGATACCCTGCCACCCCTCGGCAAGAAAAAAAACACTTTTTTGGCTTCTTCTGTGTTCTCTTCTCTTCTCTCTTTTTTTTTTGAAATCCTGTTTTCATTTAGCACATGGCAGCGCTCCCTCAAACTCTTGAGTTTCCCAAACCAAAAGCTATTTCCTGATTCACTCCCTCTCTCATATAATTATTCTGCTGGACCGTGTTCAACACTTCTTCTTTTTTTTTTTGAGGGCTTCTTTTCCAGCACGGCCTGTTCTGTGCTCGGGGGTGACATCACAGCCTCGATGGGGCAAAAGGCGGCCCGGCTCGTACTCTATAGGTCAGAGGTCAGGGCTGCTCCCACTCGTTCACACATACTTAATCCCCGTTTGCGCTAGCATTACGTGTCAACCTGATGTAATTTAATGAAACACTTTTGCATGGGATAAGTAAATTGGCCGTCTGTCCTTGAATGCGGTCATTTAAGGTTAAAAAGTTGATTTTAGGGAAGTGAAAAACATGCAAGAGTGTATTAACTGGGTAACACTTTATAATAACCATCATTAATAAATGGTAAATTGATAGTTAATTAAACTTAGTTAATAGTTATTTTACTGTTAAACAATGAAATTATATTTAATAATGTGTACTAATTATTAGTGTCATTAGTGTGTAATATTAAATAATTAGTTTATAAATTATTTATTGTATCATAGCTGATAAGAGACGATAACAATTACATTCTGGTTACATTAGCAAAGTATTTGTTATCAGTTTATTGTTGCACAACATTTTATATACTATAATATGTATTCGCTAGTGATTACCAAATGATTTGTAAAACATCTATAAATATTTCATAAATAGACCAGAAAACAATTAATAACTATTGACAAAGTATTAACTATCTATCTATATAATGTTTATAGATGCTGTACAAAGTATTTATTAACTATTTAACAAGGTATTGTAATTATCAGTTGCAATAATCCAAATCCAAATAGTGTTTATAGACGGTTTTACAAACAATTTTTAAGGTTTACAAATAATGTCTAAATTATTAACAAATACTTATATATATAAATATATATATAAATATTAATATATATATATAATATATATTTATATATTATATTTATATATATTTAATTTATATAAAATGTTGTGTGCAACAATAAACTGTTAAAATAACATAAATTATAGCATTACTAATCATTAGTGAACATTATTAATTATCATTTCACTGTTTGTTAACAGTAAAATAACTATTAAATAATAATAATTTAATTAACTCTCAATTTACCATTTATAAATGATGGTTATTATAAAGTGTTATCCTTTTTTTACATTTTTATCTTTGTGGGTGTATGAAGAGGGCTCTCAAGACGCTTTCTGCTCTCAAGTGGGTCACATGGTTAATATGTTAAGGGCTCTTGTTAAAGGCTGCGGTATTCACCTCATAAATGGCCTCATTGTTCCCGTTCACACACTCATACAGACACACACACACACACACTCGCACATACACTGAGGCTTTTTATGCCATAACTATTCTGATTCACTCGTAATGTGCCCTCAAATCTGCTGTTAAAAGTGCACGCTCAGCATTAGCGGTGCGTTTTAGCTTCTCAACCTGTGCAGCACTGAATGTTTTCTGGCCCGTCTGTCTGCTGTTGGTGTTATAGCAGCAGTGTTAAGCTGCATTGAGACTCGTCTCTCTCTCTCTCTCTCTCTCTCCCTCTCTCTCCCTCTCTCTCTCTCCCTCTCTCTCTCTCTCTCTATCTCTCTCTCTCTCTCTCTCCCAGCTGTGTGCTTCTGTCCTTGTTCCAGCTGTTCGGGTGTGGCTGCTGTTGGCACCATGAGAAACCTCCACAAACTCTGGGGGAAGTTGTGCTCATTAATTGACTGCTGGAGACGAGGCCACGAGAGGAGCGGAGGGCTGCAGAGAGACATATAGGCTGACTCATAAAGTGTACTCCGGCTGGTGGGCGGTGCTTGGTATTTCCTCAACTGATCTCAACATGTCTGAGTGGCACAT
>CAKAOI010035170.1:0-24166 GCA_916701655.1 Sebastiscus albofasciatus | reverse complement strand
TTAGCCATAACATTAAGACCACTGACAGGTGAAGTGAATAACATTTATTATCTCGTTACCATGGCACCTGGCAGTGGGCAGGATATATTAGACAGCAAGTGAACATTTTGAACTTTGAACTTTGTGTTGGAAGCAGAAAAAATGCGCAAGCATAAGGATGTGAGCGACTTTGACAAGGCCAGATGGCTAGACGACTGGGTCAGAGCATCTCCACAACTGCAGCTCTTGTGGGATGTTCCCGGTCTGCAGTGGTCAGGACCTACCAAAAGTGAACCGGCGACAGGGTCATACCCGAGGCTCATTGATGCACGTGGGGAGCGAAGGCTGGCCCGTGTTGTCCGATCCGATACAAGAGCTACTGTAGCTCAAATTTCCGAAACGTTAATGCTGGTTCCAATAGAAACGTGTCAGAACACACAGTGCATCGCAGTTTGTTGCGTATGGGGCTGCGTAGCCGCAGACTGGTCAGGGTGCCCACGCTGTCCTAATGTTATGGCTGATTGGTGTATATACTATATATATACACACACACACAGTATGGTGAAATATAGTATATTTAAATTTTAGATACTTTTGTTAGTTATTACACTCTTGTTAAATCAAATTAGTTCATGTAAGTCTTTCATCTAAGAAGCTCCTGCCTACTTCTTTCACAGTTTGGAATTACTCCTAAAACGTCAGCCACAGGAGGAGCGGAGGAAACAATGAAGAAGAGGAGAGAAGCAACATGCATAATTAATGTCTCAGAGGAAGACGTCACATGATTACTGGCTACTGAGCTCCACAACATTTTTCTCCTCGCAGGGAGTCTTCATTCCTTGTCCTGGTTTGCTCACTGTGTGTGTTTGTGTGTGTGTGTATGTTTGTGTGAGTATTTGTACATGTGCCTGAGCAAAGGATTGTCATAATACCAGAGTTTTACCCTGCATCACTGCACCATACCAGACATCTTTCAACTTGTATTAGAGTTCTATGCCAGTTGCCAAAGTAAACAGAAAACAGTTTGATAACTAAAATCAAACTCAAACAAACCTAAAAAGTACAACTGAATCATCTTTTAATGTTTGACAAAGCACACACACACACACACACACACACACACACACACACACACACACTCTCCAACCTCAGGACTAGAAGTGAAGATGTTGTTGTAAACTCTCCTCAACTCATATTTACTTTTTTATGTTTTATTAATAGCCATTGATTTTGTGTGCCAGGCTAAGAGAAGTGCCTTTGAGGATATGCTGTTCTGTGTTAGTTTATATTGTAACAGTAACCCTGCATATCATTGAAGAGATGCCGCTTTCCAACACACACATTTATACTTTACAGATGCCAATATTTAGATTTTTCTCCAATTTTTTTTTTTTTTTTTTTTTTTTTTTTTTATAAAAGATTTGCTGGTCTATCATTAGTGTCACTAGTGCAGTGCCTGTTCAAATTGTGCCTGTTTAGAATGTGCCGATCGCCTGGCCTCCGGTGTTGCTGCTTACAGCTTTCTCGAGAACCGCTCATCCAAACCACTTCACACTCCACGCTGCGCTTCCGTAGGTCCCGATCAATACACCTGCCATGTCATAGTTGCATCTCCTAGCAATGCTAGAGTATAGACGTCATTTGGGTGTAAAAGCTCATCTGAACATCGATGGAGAGTGAGCTGTACCCAGCATGCCATTCCACGGTGTAACAGTTAATAGGGATCCCCTCTCAATATACTGCAAAGTCTGCACACACCACACTACTTAGAAATTTGTCCCGTAGATCTCAATAGCTTGCATCCCTGGGTCCTCACCCACCAAGTGTGAAGTCGATCGGATCAACGGTTGTCGAGAAAATCAAAGGACATATATACCGACAGAGACTCCTTCCATTTTTGTGAGATGGTTACAGTCAGCCGGGGAATGGTGGGATCTGATGCCTTTATTTTATTTATGCACATGGTCTAGAGCTAATTAATTTCTCTGTGTAAGATGTTTGATTTTGGATTGAATAAAAAATAATTTCATTGGTTACCCAACAACAAATAAGCTAACCAGTAACACACTGTTGAACCACCTGATCATACCAGTCCTTGTCCATCTTCCTTTCAAGTAGAACTTAGTTACAGTTAAAAACTAGTACGAGCTTGTGTTTAGAGAAGTACCTCTGTGTTAAGACCTACATCCTCACAGCTAGAGAAACTGCCACGGATTTTTAAAGAAAGTGCTACACTGGGTTAAAAGTGTCTCAATCAGGTGCTCTCAAGGATGTGCCAGAACGTTTGCCTTTGTGATATATTCAAGCACAAAAAGAGAATTAAGAAAATGTAGTGTTAGACAGATGCCTTAATGGGTTTCTCCAATGGAGAACAGCCAAAATACAGCCACGCCTCCTTGATCATATATAAAAAGATTAGTGCCTTCCGAATGCTCCAAACAAATACTGTGCTGCTTGCTTATTCAGCTGAGCTTATTAACCTTGAGTTAAGTCTTCTGTTTAGTTACACTGGCATTTATCCCAGCTGATCAATGCAAAGTACTTCTCACGTGTGATAATTTAGTTTTTATTAACATTAGCTTTTTTTGCAGTCTATTATATCTAGAACTAACTTTAGGGAGACTATAGTATTTTTTTTTTTTTTTGTCTGCTGGTGAGCGTCATGCGTGTTTGAGTGTACAGAATGTTGGGCAATGACGGTGTTATATACCGACACTGGATGATTGCATTCCCTGCTGTTGCCTCTATCCTATTAAAATACATGTTTTAATGAGATAAACAGTTTGGGATTACTTTGTACATTCATTTCACTCTGTGATAAATTTCAATACTGCAAGTAAAACTGCTTATTTTGCATTTTTCAGTAAGGCATAAGAAGTTATATGGCCTTCCCAGTGTATGCAGGGTAATATGGTAATTGAAATGAACACTAAAACAAGGATGGGCTCTTTTTTAAGAGTATATAGATATAGACAAACTGTAGCCATTAAGGAATCTAATATTTTCAGAGGCCACTGAAAATGCTTTTGCAGACCAGGCTTTTCTCACAGATGTGTGGAATTGTCATCATCCTCTCACGTCTACACGAGAAATGTGAGACCCCGTAACGTCAAACCCTTGCTTATGTCTGCCCTCTGGGAATGCATTTGGAAATAAGTGCAATTCTACTCTTTGGACCCAAAATGCCTTTTGCTTGAATAAAACAGATTTAACTTAAATCACAAAGCCTCATCTGTTATTTGTTTCTGATCTGTGACAGAATAAATGTCAAAGTTTGCTATTTTCAAAAGCAGCTCAGGGACTCTGTTCAGGGACGCACCGATACTGGATCGTATACCGGGCCGATACTGACTCAAATAGCTGGATCGGATGTCGGTGACGATGGGGCCGATTTATTAAATTCAGTGCTATGTTTATATACTGTTTTATATTTTAATTCCCTTTTAAGTTTTTACCAATTTGTTTCTGCATTAAAAAGGTTTACACCTGAACTGTAATTCCTGTTCATTTTGAAGGTTTTTACCAAGTTGCTGGTGGTACGATTTATTATTTTAATAATATTTATATTATTTTTGATTTATTTACAAGTTTATTTGACAGGGACCACATATAATAAACAAACATAAATACTTGAAATGTGATGCATAATTAATAATTCAATACATGTATATCTATGTATTTATTTTATTTTGTTTTACAAAGTTAGGAGAGCAATGTTTAAGTCGGGCCTGATGTTGCGTTACACAAAAAGGAATGATCCCCTCCACACAGTGAGGCATACAGTTTATAAATTAAACACTGGTATCGGATCGGTACTCGGTATCAGCCGATATACATACAAAGCCCAGGTATCGGTATCGGGACTGAAATAGTCAGATTGGTGCATCCCTAGACTTGCTGTCTCACAGCTCCAGCTTCACAGACGGCTATATTGTCTTTGATTCCTCTGTTGGAGCCGGATATAGACATGCTTCTTCAATAATTCAAAGATCCAGATGGGTCATCTGCTCTGCTGAGCAGCTTACTGGCCGTCACCTGACTGTCACTGACACTAGAAAGACTGTTAGAAAAACAACTGTAATATAATGTTACGTCATTGCTACAAATTTTCCATAGAAAAAAAGGGTTGAGGCTTCTTATTACCCGGCACCAGCTGTTCACCTCAGTAGCTTTCTCCTATACGAGACCTTCAGCCTAATTTATTAGCCAGAACCATGACACCAAGCCCCAACAAACCGACAACAGGAGGACTCTTGGCATCAATTCGTTTTCTTAACTTTACAATTGTCACTATTATTTTTACACTTTTATATTCCAAAATAATTCCTATAATTCCTGCAATCAGGGCAGGATTGACCTTCTAGGTGGATCTGGGGCAAAAATGAGCTGTGGGCCTCAAATGATCCCCTCAACCCACTGTATGCCTTACTCGTGCACAGGAAAAAATGATCTCCAAAAACCCCCATCAGATCAGATATTTATATTTGGGCTATTTTGGGCCCACTGTTCCTCCTCTGTTGGCGGCCCAATCTAATTACTCCAAATCACATGATGAACCTGGAGTCCTTGGCCCACTGAGGGTCTGGGGCAGTTGCCCGCTTTGCCCAATTAGTAATCCAGACCTGCTGGCTCTATTACTATGTAGACCATATGAAAGAAATAACAGACATCACTGTATCAAACTGTTTTCAAGTTCAAATTTAAGTTTCTTTGTGATACCAAACAGTTCAAATTCAATTATCTTTCTTCAAGTCCAGATTTTAAAACCAACAAAACCAAATTAGGGCTACAACTAATGATTGTTTTTTAAGCAATCAAACAACTAAGTTTGATTTATAAAATGTCAGAAAATAGTGAAAAAATGTCCAGCACAATCTTTTAGCACCCAAGGTGGCATTTGTGTCTGAAAAATGCTCAAAAATCCAATGCTATATACTACTACAATTCTAGTAGTAGAGGGGTGGATGGATGCAGTATAGCAGCTATTCTCAACCACTGGGCTGGGGCCCACTGGTGAGCCTCGGAGGACTACCTAGTGGGCCGTGGAGGACCTGCCAAATGGTTAGATTAACCTCTTCAAAATCCGACGGCCGCTATTCTGTCTTTCAGAGGTTGTAGCAGGCTCAGTTTTAAATCTACTAGTATCATAGGAAACTAAAAAACATAAAGAATCCTTTGGTCCCAACAATGTCTTGCCATCTTGTCGGGAAGGAGACTAAATAACGCTCCAAATATACACTAAAAAAACAGGCATGGCCATTTTCAGACAGGTCTCTTGACCCCTGACCTCAAGACATCTGAATGAAAATGGGTTCAATGGGTACCCACAAGTCTCCCCTTTACAGACAGTAACACAAAGATGAGAGGTTTTTTAAACGAAAAATGTCGCCTCAGGATACAGAAAGTTGAGAACCCATGCAGTACAGTGAGTCGGTGCATACAGCTCCAGCAGCCTTCAGCTGGACCATCATATATAGGGGCTGAGGGTTCATTCATTTTAGCAGTAGAGGGGTGTATGGATGCAGTATAGTGAGTAGGTGCCTAAAGCCCCAGCAGCCTTCAGAGAGGTAGATGGATGCAGTATAGTGAGTCCTTCAGCTCCAGCAGCTCTTCAGCTGGCTTGTTGTCCCTCCTGTTGCGTAACACTGAAGTCACGTGAACCACCAAGCCACCACACACCGCTCTGTTAGACACGCCCACCTGTCAGACGCCTTGTCCAATCACAGCGCAGATGTAATATTCCATCTGACCAATCAGCGCGGAGTGGGCGGAGTCTCACCGCGCCGGCCTCACGTTGCACGAATGTGTGAAGCGCCTTCAGGAGTAGATGAAGCTTTAAGCTAACTTACTGGCACATAATAACAAACTAATACTGTAACAACAGTCTCAATACCACTTAATAGAGTTGTATTCGTTCTGCATATTGAAGCGGAGACACACGTGGAGTCAAAAAAGGTAAATATTAATTATAAATACCGAAGATTTGAGGTGAGTTGGCTGAACAAGCTAGCTAGTTAGCCACTTCACCCTCACTAGCTTCAACCAGAGAGAGCACAGAGGATGTAAACAAATGGCATTTAAATAGCTTTCTTGTTGTTTTCGTTACTTACCTTGTGAGTGTGTATCGTGTAGTTTAAGCTGGATGCTCCAAACAGTATGTCTTAGTTGTAAAGCAGTGCTCAGCAGCCTGTATTGCTAATATGTGTTTACTAAATAACATCTGAAAATAGTCAGTATCAAACTGTAGTTAATGATGTCACTCTTACACTGCATGAATAACAGTTATCATATGAGCTAATACACTAGCACATGTATTGATTAGTTTACTTGCTCAATTACTAGTGCCAGGATTTATTAATGATCATATTCTATATTTAAAGTGTGACATTAAATGTAATGTATAGCTTGCCAAAATGTGTGTTAATGACGTCACTCTTACACTGTATGAATAACAGTTATCATATTTGCTAATACACTAGCAGATGACATTACAACAGTATTGATTTGAATGCAATGTATAAGCTTGCCAAAATGTGTGGCAATATACACAACAATAATGTATTTGTAATTGTAATGATTTTGTGCTTTAGTTGTTATTGTAGTGGCTGCCTGTGTGTGTGTTTACTAAACACACTAAACACTGCATGAATAACAGTTATCATATGAGATAATACACTAGCAGATGTATTGGTTAGTTTACTTGCTCACTTACTAGTGCCAGGATTTATTAATGATCACATGCTATATTAAATGTAATGTATAGCTTGCCAAAATGTGTTGGCAATATACACAATAATGTAATTGTAATGATTTTGTGCTTTAGCTGTTATAGTAGTGGCTGCATGTGTGTGTTTACTAAACACACTAAACTGTAGTTAATGATGTCACTCTTACAATGCATGAATAACAAATACAGTTATCATATGAGCTTATACACTTTACACAGTATTGATTAGTTTACTTGCTCACCTACTAGTGCCAGGATTTATTAATGATCACATTTTATATTAAACATTTTATTGACATTAAATGTAATGTATAAGCTTGACAAATGTGTGGCAATATACACAATAATAATGTAATTGTAATGATTTGGTGCTTTAGTTGTTATAGTAGTTACTTTGTGAGTGTGTATCGTGTAGTTTAAGTTGGATACTCCAAGCAGTATATGTTAGTTGTAAAGCAGTGCTCAGTAGCTTGTATTGCTAATGTGTTTACTAAATTAACACTAAACTGTAGTTAAAGATGTCACTCTTACACTGCATGAATAACAGTTATCATATGAGCTAATACACTAGAAGATGTATTGATTGTTTACTTGCTCACTTACTAGTACCAGGATTTATTAATGTACACATCCTATATTAAAATTTGACATTAAATGTAATGTATAGCTCAAGAAATGTGTGGCAATATACACAATAATAATGTAATTGTAATGTCATGATTTTGTGCTTTAGTTGTTGTTGTAGTGGCTGCCTGCCTGTGTGTTAAGCCTTAAGACGTATAGATGATGTCACGTTGCTGGGTTTGTTGAGGTTACTGGGTTCATATGGGGAGGGAGGGGGGCAGTGAACCGTCGGGTTTGTTTACTAAACACACTAAATTGTAGTTAATGTCGTCACTCTTACACTGCATGAATAACATAATACAGTTATCATATCAGCTAATACACTAGCAGATGACATTACACAGTATTAATTAGTTTACTTGCTCACTTACTAGTGCCAGGATTTGTTAATGTTCATATTCTATATTAAAATTTGACATTAAATGTAATCTATAAGCTCTTAAAATGTGTGGCAATATACACAATGATGTAAGTGTATTCAATTCAATTCAAACAACTTTATTAATTGGTTTGGAGTAGCTTGTACAACAACAACAATATATGTAAGCTAAAACAAATATATAAAACAGGACCCAAAACTTGTAATGATTTTGTGCTTTAGTTGTTAAAGTAGTGGCTGCCTGTCTGTGTGTTAAGCCTTAAGACATATAGATGATGTCACGTTACTCTGGTGGTTGCTGGGTTTGTTGAGGTTACTAGGTTCATGTGGGGAGGGGGTTGGTGAACCGTCAAACGAGTGCCAGGTTTGTTTTGAGTGGGAACAGGTCATGGGGCTGTTGTTGAAGGTTTTCTGTTTCTAGTGGGGCCAAGGCATGTAAAACAGGTAGACTATTCATGATGACTTAACCTTGAATCCTCTTTTATATTGGTTGTATTTGTGTATGTGTGTTATACTCTTTGGTGTGAGGTGACCTATATATAGATGCACTTACTTACAGGGTCACTATACTACTTCTGGCTGCACATATATACCTCAACTCATAAATATTTAACTCGGCCCATTTTCACCTAAATCCTCCTGGTATTTTTCTATGTGAAATACATGTTAAGGTGTAGTTAGCCAGTCTGTATTAGGGCTGCAACTAATTTTCATTGTCGATTAATCTGTAGATTATTTTCTCGATAAACCGATAAGTTGTTTGGTCAGAAAATGGTGAAAAATTTTGATCAGTGTCTCCCAAAGCCCAAAATGACGTCCTCAAATGTCTTGTTTTGTCCACAACTCAAAAATATTCAGTTTATTGTCATAAAGGAGTAAAGAAACCAGAAAATATTCACATTTAAGAAGCTGGAATCAGATAATTTTGACTTTATTTGGCTCATGGCTGTTCTTTGACCCGACAGTTAGGTGTTGCAAATTCCCATTTAGGTATAATTATGAATATTACTCCAAACATAAACTATGTATACAAATCAATAGGGCTACAACTACCGATTTTTTATTTAATTGTTGATTAATCTGACGATTGTTTTCTCGATTAACCGATAAGTTGTTTGATCTATAAAATGTCAGAAAATGGTGAAAAATGTCAATAAGGGTTTCCCAAAGCCCAAGATGACGTTCTCAAATGTCTCGTTTTGTCCACAACTCAAAGATATTCAGTTTACTGTCATAGAGGAGTAAAGAAACCAGAAAATACTCACATTTAAGAAGCTGGAATCAGAGAATTTCTACTTTTTTTTTCTTAAAAAAAAATAACTCAACCGATTAATCGATGATCAAAGTAGTCGATTAATTTAATATTTGACGACTATAAATCGATTAACCATTGCAGCTCTACAAATCAGTGTCAAAAAACATAAATAACTAGTTTTTTTCTTGTGATAACCCTCATATTAAATGACCGGGAGTATGTGTCAATCACCAATCTTAGTGTTGCGTCTAAACTTTTGTTTACATTTGGATCACAATGTACTTTAAACAAGAATTCAAACTCACACTTTTCCCCTCTGAGATTGGGGGTGGAGAAAAGTACTAATTACTAACCTGCCTCAGCACCTTGACCTTGGCTTTATCAGGTGTGCTGTAAATTGAAGCAAGGCCAGAGCATTATCCCCGCACCACCGTAATCACAGGTTTACATCTGTACGCACACAGTACAAATATAATGTCTCAAGTAATAGGAGGAAGGCTTATACGCTCCGAATTGAGTAGGCTGGTTATGTAATCCTGCAGTGACGACCTGTTGAACGACGCAGGATATTTTCACTGGCTCCTGTTTTTATCTCTGTGTGTCTACCTCTTTGTGTGTGTCTCACTTATATTGCCTCGCTGCTTGGTGTATGTGGTGGTAGCAGCAGGTTTGGTTTGTTTTTTTTAATAACTGATATTATGATGGCCTAAAAAAACTGACAAAATGCAGTTGACTGGAGAAGACAAATGCATTTACTTCTGTTATGTTGAGTTAGATTTCAGAAAAATACATCATAAAAAGAACTATTTTGAAATATGCAGTAAATACTGTGTCTGAATTTAAACCCATATGGGATGAGTTACTCTATAAACATTAAATAAGATGCGTCACTTCTGAGTGTCTGCAGGGGATTTGAGCTGCATTTGATTTCAGAGGAAAGATGAGGAACATTTCTCATCTATTATGCGACAGAGTATCACATTATTATTATTATTATTATTGTGTTATTGGTGGTGTGTAAAGGATGGCATTTGGCAGAGTTGTTGTTGGCAGTATTGATGGATGAAATGCGCCCATATGGGTGAGTCGTGGATGATGGGGGTGAGTCAGAAAGCAGTGAGCCTGTTTGATAGTCAAATTGTCCAACAGTATTAGATAACAAGGCAGATTGTGTTTGTTCACAAAATGAAAAACATAGAACAGAAGATTTGTTTATATTTGGTTAGATGTTTTTTTTTTGTTTGTGTTTTTTACCACCTCGGGCTTGGCACACGTTTTATGGCATTTTAATTTGGGGTTTTCCCTTCCTCAATAGACATTTTGACACGTCACAGCAGGAGAAAGCACATCACTGGTGAAAGTAATTCCAGTAATGATGGCCTTGTTTCATTCAATGCCCCAGTTAAAGTAATTCCTGGAACTCGCACACAGAAATAGAAAGGCAGCAATCATTCATGTTATTATTACACCTGTGGCCTTTCCTGCTATGAAAGGATGCTCCGTATTATATCTGTGTCCCAGTTTCATACTGATTCTAAGAAGATTCACTGCGTTCACACTGGAAAAATGAAGTATATTCAAAACACACTATCAGATAGATTATTGTTTTCATTCATAGGGGTCCAACAGCTTAGACATTTTCTAAGAAATTAGCAATTTCATCCATGTTGTGAATACAATCCTGCAAACTTTGTTCTGATACTGATTGTTTATAATGCTGTGTATCAGCAAGAATCCGGCGATACGTATCATGATACAGGGGTTACGATTCAATACATTGCGATTAGGGCTGTCAATCAATTAAATTATTTACTCGTGATTAATCGCATGATTGGCCATGATTAATCACAAATTAATCGCACATTTTTTAACTGTTAAAAATGTACCTTAAAGGGAAATTTGTCTTTAGTTGTTATAGTAGTTACTTATTTATTTAATACTCTTATCAACACGGGAGTGGACAAATATGCTTGCCTTATACAAATGTATGTATATGTTTATTATCGTAAATTAATTAACATCACAAAACAATGACACATATTGTCCAGAAACTCTCACAGGTACTGCATTTAGCATAAAAATATGCTCAAGCCCAACAGGCAACAACAGCTGTCAGTGTGTCAGTGCACTGACTTGACTATAATTGCCCCAAAACTGCATGTGATTATCATAAAGTGGGCATGTCTGTAAAGGGGAGACTCGTGGGTACCCATAGAACCCATTTTCATTCATATATCTTGAGGTCAGAGGTCAAGGGACCCCTTTGATAATGGCCATGCCAGTTTTTCCTCGCCAGAATTTAGCGTAATTGCGGAGTGTTATTTAGCCTCCTTCGCAATTCTAGTTTCATATGATGCCGGTATTTTCACTCTATCGTTAAACTAAGCCCGCTGCGGCCAGGATTTTTAAGAGGTTAATTAAAAATCAATACAGTATCGCAAAAAATAATATCGCCATACTCATGTGTATCGTCATTTTCTTACACCCCCAAGTTTCTTATATCTCTCTTTACTTCCTTTATCTTACAGTGCTCAAGGCCGACCCTCACATCCCACGTTCAGCACTGATTCATTGAGCACCGATTTCTTGTCACCACATGGAACTCATTCCCTGGTTGAACATATGAAGACCTCTACTGACCACTGTAGTTGGACAAATTACTATTGATGTGTGACCAAAGCACGGAGATGCCTGGCAGTGACTGCTGTCCAGATGGGGAGGAGCCCGCGTTACTGTCAGCAACAGGAGGAGGTGGAGGTGGAGAGGAAGCGAGGATGTCGTCATGGCAGCAGGACGGAGGAGCGCCAGGTGGAGAAGTGGGTCAGGAAGATGAGGAGATGAATAGTGGATCGCATGACCTCTCATCTCCGGCCAATCACAGCCCTGGTAGCGTCACAGGATCCACCTCAGCTTCAACCAAGAGGTAGTTATCGGATTGTGTGTGCCTTGACTTCCTGGCGTATGTTCACTTCATACCACAGTGACCCAAGCTGCTGCCTCATCTCTTTATTCATCTCAGGACAAGTTTTAAAATGAACCACAGCATAACGTAGCAGTGGCTTGGGTTTTATTTTTGTAGCTCTGGCCTTTGGTTCCATCCGTTATAACACTGTACTCACCAAACTATTAGCTGAGAACTCCAATGGAGACACACGACCAGTCAGATGATCATACAGGTTGTAAACAAGTTGACAGTTTAGCCAGATTACACCATTGATTTTGGAAGTAAAAACTAAATTAATTTGTTACACAGGAAAACAAGCGTTGCGTTCCAAATCACATTTTCTTTTTACTTTTAGTACGTACTGCAGCTGCCCTTACAAAGTACATACTGTTGCATGCAGTATGCATACAATTGGGACACACTACTTCGTCATGACATTGCGACTTGAACTTCGACCCTCTTGCTCATATATCCGCTTCACAGAGGACTGTGGGTCAGAATAACCAGAAAAACAAGCACTCAACTCATCTTTATTTATATAGCACCTTTCATACAAGCACGCAGCCCAAAGAGCTTTACATAGAAAGATTAAAACAAAAATAAAAACAATAAAAAGTGGAAAAAATGACAACAATAAATAATACAATTTTAAATAAAAGTCAATAAAATAAAATAAACATCAGGGATAAAATGATTTAAACCTACGACAGGCAGGAAGAATTAGTGATGTTAGCACTACTTTGTTAAAATTCACAAGCAAAAATAATATGTATGAAGTCATGGAGACACGTTAAATAAACACTTGTGGTGGTGCCACAAATCAACAAGTTGGTTCTCCATTTTCCATCTTACTACTACTTTATGCTCCGCGTTTGCATTTGCCGCGACCGCCATGACGGCGGTTGTTGTCCTTCCTTCTTCAGTCAGCTTTGCTCCCAGTTGTCTTTTGGTCTTTCTAAATTGACTGCGTCATTGGTTGTCATCGGGGTTTCCCACACACAACAGGATATCCGATTATAAATATTGTTTAATATTTATGATTTCAATACGGTGTGGCCAGGATGGACTGACTTCTGAGCAGATCGGGGGAAGAATATCTGAAAAGATAATCTCTAGAACCATCAAAAAATCAGGGCTTTGCTCATCATTGTCGGGGAGGGGAGAATCGGGCCCAAAGTCGGCTTGACTCTCGTGTAGTGTGTAGCTGGCATTACTGTGCCCAGAGTCAAAACGATAACGGAGAAGCAGCATTCAGATTTTATGCACCACATATCTGGAACAAACTCCCAGAAAACTTGAGATCTGCTCCAACTTTCAGTTCTTTTAAATCAGACCTTAAAGCCTTTTTTTTCTGTTTTCTGCTGCATCTTATTAAGTTAAACTCTCTGAATGTGTGTGTAGCAGTGAGAACACAGACGGCAGCAGAGGGCAGGCCCACAGAGAGGTGATGGTCACAGTGTCTGAGATGAAGAAGAGGATCCCATCAGAAAAACGTAGTCGCAGCAAAGCCAGCACTGTGGAGGCCTTACAATACGCTCTCAACTGTGTCAAGCAAGTGCAAGGTAAACTGGAAACCCTTTGTTACGCTTAGAAACTGTTTTGTTTTCTTTCGAAATCAGAGTAGTCTGTTTCTCTCCAACAAGCTTGACATCGTTTGGTGTTGTTTCAAAGCAGCATGTGTGTTTGTGTTGTAGCCAACAGCGAATACTACAAACTGCTGATGAAAAACGGTCAGGATGAGAGGAGAGATGCCACAGTCTGCACCCTGGAAGAGTTGGAAAGAGTCACATCTGAACACACCCTTAAAAACACGGTAAGAACACACACACACACACACACACACACACACACACACACACACTTGCATACATACAGTACGTGCACATGTTTATTTGCCTCACGCCTGGGCGTGTGTGTGAATGTATGTGTGTTCACTGCTTTGAGTGCGTCTGTGACACTTTTGTGTCGCTTGTGTGCGTGTGTTTCTACATGTGCGTGCGTACGTCTCTGTGCGTAGGATTCCTTCGTGGTGGTTTTCTCGCTGTCGAGCGGCCGCGTGCTGTACGCGTCGGAGCAGGCTCCCAGCATCCTTTGCTGCAAGAGGAAGTTCCTGGAGTCGGCCAAGTTTGTGGAGCTGCTCTTCCACCAAGATGTCAATGTTTTCTACTCGCACACGGCTCAGCCGCATCTGCCGCCCTGGAGCAACTCGCATACAGGTGTGTTTGGACCACAATTTTACATTTTGAATAAGTTGTCATTTTTTTTTTTTATCATATAAATGATTTGTTTAGTTCATGATAGCTGTTATTGAGGTTTCAGTTATAGTTTTATTGCATTGTTTTCCTAGGCAGCTGCTTTGAAATTCAGCAGCTGTGACTTCCTCATGAATAATTGAACACAATACAACTAGGGCTGTCAATCTGTCAAAAATATTTCATTGCATTATTCGCATGTTTGTCCATAGTTAATGACGCTTAATCGCAAATTACTTGGACCTACTTAGAAATTGGAGGCGTTAAAATGAATTTGCGTTGACATGTTATCATTGCGTTACCTTTGACAGCCCTAAATATGACACAAATATATTCTAAAATCCTTTTGCTTTTTGTTTTTTTTCCAGGCTATATTTAAATTGACTGTATAGTTGATTTTATGACAGTATGTTTGTTGTAAACATTTTCCGTTTTATTTTGAACTAAAACTAACTTTTCTCTGTTGTTTGTCTCTGCAGCGGGGGTTCTGTTTGACTGTGCCCAGGTCAAGTCTTTCTTCTGCAGAATCAGGTCAGTATCTTCAATCTGTTCAGGATTTCCTTCACCAGGCCTCCCATAAACCTGTGATTTCACAGTAATAACATCTCTCTGGGAAAACCGGATGTGTTCAGAAAATATGAATTCTTTATAAACATTATCTCAAATGCCCTACCAAAACCTTTCAGTAAAGCACAGCTGAAAGTCACTTTTTAACGCTCCTCATACATCCTGCCAACCCCTTTGGACTTCATATAGCTAAAGATAGTAGATATACATTGACATACATTGTTGTTACAGATTTATTTTGTAGAAGAAAGATGGAGATTTGGCTGCATTTGTTTAAATCGTCTCCAGTTTAACATTAGTTGAGTGAAATGTCTCATGTTTACTTAATAAATGAAATAAATAAAATGATACAAATAAAAATTGTAATTCATGTTTTAGGGGTGGAAAGGACCGTGAGGGTGAGATGCGTTACAACCCGTTTCGGGTAACCCCCTACCTGCTGACGGTGCAGGGAACAGGAAGCAGTGGGGAAGAGGAGGAGCCGTGCTGCCTGGCGCTGGCCGAGCGCATCATCTCTGGATATGAGGGTACAGTTATTGTCACAACTCAAACAGCCTTTCCTAATAAATAATAAACAACAAGTTGTTTATTTTACTTCCTTTTTTGGCTTGTGTTTGGATGCATAGCTTTAACATAACAAGTCTTTGCCATGTTCCTAACGTTGATTTTATTCGCTCATACAGCACCTCGGATCCCCATGGACAAGCGCATCTTCACCACCACACACTCACCCGGCTCGGTGTTTCTGGAAGTGGATGACAGGTCAGTACGCGCACACACACATAAACACACACACGCACGCGTGCACAATCAGAGTTTACATTGAGCTTGAGAGTCGGTGTGTGGATGAAGCTTAATTTGATGGTCATAATCCACAGGGCTGTGCCGTTGCTAGGATACCTTCCACAGGATCTGATTGGCACGTCGTTGCTGACTTGCATTCACCCAGATGACCGCCCCCTCATGCTATCCATGCACCGGAAAGGTAAGGAAGTTTAAAAATAGACATCATTTGTATATTGATATGAGAATTTGTCATTGATTTTGACATTGAACATACAAAACAATTAATTGATTTATGGGAAAAAATGATACTTACACAAATACTTAGTTGTTCCCCTAATTGGGATCCACCCAAGGTTTCACACAGTGTTGTTTATAGTGATAAATCAGAAGGGCAGGAATTTCTCCGATGGCCCCGCCAGCACTGATTTCACCGTTTTCTCCTTGACAGTGTCTTTTGTTGAGATTCTGAATTGTTATTGGGAAACATCAAGTGAAACGCTATGCACATTACCGATGGTGGGTTCCATTTCGAACCTGGTATGAACAGCTGTAAAACCGGGCTATTCGTGACTATAGTTTGACACCAGGCGCAGCTGATCGCGGCCACTCTAGACAAAGCTTTCAAAAGCGTCCCAGAAGCGTCTCTCTGCTCCGCTAAAAGTGGGAGAAGAAATGCTAGCGTCCTCCTCCTGCTAACAGGCACTGAATGTGAAATATAGGTACGAAATGGTTATGAGGAAGAATGTATTTTTAGCAACTTAAACACAGCCACAAATCTTTGATCCATGTCGCTCATAACTGGACTTTTAACAGTATTAACTTTATCTGTAGGCTACAGCACAACAAAGTTATTAAGTATTTTGTAAAATAAACAGCCTTTTTAGTAATTTATTTCACTGATAGTTATATTATGTGTTAAAAATAAATCATCCTCAACCCGTAAGTTAAGTTCATTATTTCTGTGAAATTAAAATCATTGTTTCATTTGATGGCCTTGCTGCCCTGGCATTTGACCTTTGTGCCCTCAAAAAATTGACAACTTCAAAGGCCAATTGGCCCCTTAAATGATGAAATACCAGGCCTGCCGATCAGTGATACAGTCTACTATCTAGTCTACAGTCTTCACTGCTCTCTTGACGTTTTTCCTCACTTAAACTCTCTGTTCCATGTGTAGTGTTGAAGTACGCGGGCCAGTCTCGTCCGTTCGAGCACTCTCCGGTGCGTCTGCGCTGTCAGAACGGAGACCACATCACCTTGGACACCAGCTGGTCCAGCTTCATCAACCCTTGGAACCGCAAGGTGGCCTTCATCATCGGACGGCACAAAGTCAGGACGTAAGTGGAAGCGCTGTTACACAGAGCGTTATTAAAATTAAATTACATCATCATTAAGATGACATCACTGTGCTGTCGTCTTTTTCTCACCAGGAGTCCACTGAATGAGGACGTGTTTGCTGCTCCGACTAAGGAGGATGTCCCCGTCACCCATGAAGAAATTAAAGATCTTCAATCAAAGATCTATAAACTTTTCCTGCAGGTCATTATTTCAGTGTAGTTCATTCAAATATTTACCATAATTTCATAATAACAATAATGAATTTGATGGCCATTATTGGCCTTTTATCAACATTTTTTATTACTTTCTAATTGATGTATTAATGGTGAAAGCAAGTTGACACAGCTCTTACTTTATCTTTTGTTTTCTTTCTTTTTGTGTGTCAGAGTTTCTACAGTACCTTCACTTGTTTGTGTCTCTCCTCCACAGCCGGTCCGTAACAATGGTTCCAGTGGTTACGGCAGTTTGGGGAGTAACGGCTCTCATGAGCCCTACATCAGCGTGGCTTCTTCCAGTGACAGCAATGGTAACCTGTGGGAGGACTCGCGTCGGGAACCGGTGAGACAACACAGTGAACATCACAAGCCAGGAAGCCCGTTGTAACACTGCTGCCGAGGTTATTCATGCTGATACTTTTGTTTCGTGTGTTATCGCAGATGACTTTGCAGCAGATCTGTGCTGATGTGAACAGAGTCAAGAGTTGGGGCCAGCAGGCTTATCTGGGCTCCAACCACAAAATTGCTCTTCTTGGCAAACCAGCCACAGGTAATGCAGCCCCAAGTACAAATACAAAACATAAAAACATACACTGTTATTAAAATGTGCAAATATTTTATACTATTTGCTAAAATGATCTTTTTCCCCCTCAGCACGTCTGCCCCCTGCAGTGTCCAACCGTAAGGTCAGAGATCATGAAGAAGGCAGGAAGCAAACACACATTCCCTCCTATCAGCAGATCAACTGCGTGGACAACATCATCAGGTGTGTGACGGCAGCATCGTCACGCCACTGTTGGATCGTTTCAGTTTATTACACGCTAAAGCGTCTCATTCCTGTCACACTCATTAATTGTTTCATGTGTTGCAGATATTTGGAGAACTGTACAGGCCCAGCCCTCAAGCGGAAGAGTGTTTCTCATTCCCTGGCTACCTCCTCTTCCTCATCCTCATCCTCTTCCTCAGAAGATGACAAGCCTGCTGAAGCCACTGACACAGCTCAGACCAGCTCTGACGGTATAAACACGGCACATACACCAAACTGTTCACTACTCGCTATAGGGGTGTCACCATTTGATTTGCTTTTGACTGAAAGGTTGAAATCAATCGATTGATTTTGGATTTAGAATCGCGACACCCCTACTCGCTTATCGTTTGGGTAATATTTGTAATATTAACTGTTTTACTTGTTTCTCCTCACTTTCCAGTGGTGTTGGACAGTGCGGCATCAGTGGCCCCGACGGCAGCAGCAGTTATTGGAGCACCTCTGACAGACATCACAATGTCCACTAAGGCCATGAGTGTAGTCTCTGTCACCAGCCAGTGTTCGTACAGCAGCACCATCGTCCATGTGCCACAGCCCGAATCAGGTACTTAAACAAAAATGCTCTTTTGCATTTTAATTTTCGACTGCATATGAGAGTTAAATCTTTATTTAGAAATGCTTTGGATCACTCTCTTTTAGGATTTTTTAACATTGTTGAACATGTTTTTTTCCCTCAATGTTCTTCCACAGAGGCCACGGCACTGGAGGACGCCCCGATGGGCAGTGAGCCTGCTGATGCTGCTCTGACCCCCGCCCGTTGCGCCCTGAGCCCCGCTGCCGAGGAACGAAGGTTTATAGGTCTTACTAAGGAGGTGCTGTCAGCTCACACCCAGAAGGAAGAGCAAGAGTATGTGGATCGATTCCGCCATCGCATCCTCCAGAGCCCCTACAGCTCCTATCTGCAGCTGGACAACAGCTCTGTGGCTCACTCCCACCACCCAGGTATGTATTTACTTCATATAATGCTTTTAATGAATATAATGACACTTCAGCGCCTTCGATCAAACTCATTCTGCAGCCTGTGTCCATCTCACTACAGGCGACTACATGCATCCAGTGAGCGGTGGTGGGTTGAACCGCTCTCGGAGAGGGAAGCCCAGACACAAGCGCCCCAAACCTCAGGGTTCCTCAGACAGCTACGCTTCCCCAGCTGGCCCTCCTCGCCGTGTCCCAGACTCCTCCTGGCCCTCCTCAGAGTCCTCCCAGCCCCAGATGGGGGCGCCCTACAGCCAAATATCCCCGCTCCAGGCGTCATTCTTCCCCATGATGACAACCCAGCCTGGTCCGGAGCAACCGCCCACAGCACAACAGCTGCCTGCAGCAACCCCCATGGTGCTGCAGCCTCCTGACCAAACCCAGCTCGGCTACAACTTCAACATCATGCAGTCTGCTCAGAGCCTGCCGGGCATGCAGCCATTCCAGATGGACCCCTTTCAGAACCTGCAGAATATCCAGACATTTCCCAACCTGCAGCCCATGGCGCAAGCGCCGGGCGTCAACCCTTACATGACTCCTGTCATGGCTGTCATCCTGCCCAGCTACCCATCATTCACTCCAGGTTACCCGTCCATCTACCCACCGCCCGCTCCTTCCATGCTGCCCCAGGCACCCATCACCATGACAGGCTTCGCTCCCGCCGGTGTCCCCTTCGCTCAGCCCCAGTTCCAAGCCCCGCCGGGCCCCTCACTGACCTGCCTGGGCCCTCTGCTTTGCTCACCCAGAGACAGCTCCTCTGTCGGGGAAGAGGAGGAGGCGGCCGAGCCTCGGGCTTTATTCTCCAGCTCTCGCTCCAGTTCTCCGCTGCAGCTGAACCTGCTGCAGGAGGAGCTGCCGAAACCGAGTGAAGGGCAGAGCAGCATCGGGTACAACCACGCAGAGAGCCTCCACGAACAACATGCCAACCAGGTCAGTCCGTCATACATACGTATATGTTAATATAGAGTTCATATAGTTGTATTCACAGCATAAGTACTCGGCTTTGTTCTGACTGTTAAACCTTTTGGCTTGATCAGGGTGATAACCCCAGTGAGTCTGGGCACCACGATGCCCAGTCTACATCCAGTGAGCTGCTTGACATGCTGCTGCAGGAGGATGCCAGGTCAGGGACCGGCTCTAACGCCTCAGGGTCTGGGTCAGGGGAGTCTGGAGGCTCACTGGGATCTGGATCTGGATCTGGCTCCAATGGAACCTCCACCTCACACACTGGTAAGAGGGAAAACACACACACATATCCATACATGCACCAACAAACACTCTCCCCTTGGCAATATTTGTAAAACACATTCATAGTTGAAACGATCTGCATCAAATTAATAAAAAATACATTTTACTGAAGCGATTGACACAGATCACTCTCGGGCTTACAGGCAGCAGCAACAGCAGCAAATACTTTGCCAGCAATGATTCATCGGACACATCGCGCAAAATCCGTAAGAGCCAGGAGGCAGCGGCAGAGCACCAACACAGCTTCGACGCTCGGGAGGAGAACTCGCTATGGGGCATGATCCAGCACACGCCTGAGCGTGTCATGATGACGTACCAGATCCACACCAGGTACACAAACAACACCACTTTTAACCGTTTCATTCCACTCTGGATGAACAAAGATACAATTTAATTTACTTTGGTATACTGATCGAAATGTGGCCATAAAGGCAACATTTCAACCCGAGCTGATCAGAGCATCAATGTGATTTGCATTTGAAATCACCATCTTTTGGGGGTGAAATATACGACTACTATATATATATCTTTTTTTAACAAAATATTTATTCACTTATTTACATTTGGAATATACATAGCTGTTTTGTCAGGAAACAAAAATATAACTATTCACAATTAGGCAACAAACATAATTAAAATATATTATATATATTATTAATATTATTATTAATATTATTATTAATAATAATCATTATTATTATTATTAATAATAATAATAATAGTTATTGCATCATGTGCATCCACATAGAGAGCAGTCTAAAAAAAAGAAGGGGAAGAAATACAATAAATGAACAAAAATAACATTAAAAGAAACATGTTCATTTTGGCCAAACTCCTAATTAAATCAATACTTAATATGTAATTTAATTTTGGAAAATTTCAAGAGATTCTGCATTAACCAGCAGATTCAACTGTTTGGTGAATAATGCATTCCTTACTAATGTCTTTCAGTGTCCTGTCAAGCTCTTTGAAGCAGCTGGTTTTGGAACAAAAGTCTTTTTGTGCTCGCCGTCTTTTTAATAACATTCTGTGATACGGCTGCTTGACAGTTGTTGGATGACTTTGCTTCTCTAATTCCTTTGATCTTAACATCAGCATCATAGCTGCTTCTCAATCCTGGGTTTAACGTTGCAAACTGTTAGAGACATATCACTGGACAATCACTGTGTGTCTTCACTACAGTCATCCTTTAGAGAGGGTAGCTGCTGTAGGCAAAAGTGTAATTTAGTTTTACAGGTGCCCTCTGCTGATTTGATTGTGTAATGACATTGTCATAATCCTTGAATGTAAGACAATCCCACCTTTTCAAGTGTAATATCCAGAAAAATGCGTCGTCTTATATGTGTAAGATGTCAATTAACCCTTCATCCTCTTGTCTTTCCTCTTCTGCAGGGACCAGACTGAGGTGTTGGCAGAGGACAGGGAGAAGCTTCGGGTGCTTCAGCCCCTCCAGCCCTGGTTCAGCCGGGAGCAGAAAGAGGAGCTGGCGGAGGTCCATCCCTGGATTCAAAAGCACACCATCCCACAGGAGATAGACACACAGGTGGGCATCTCCGATCTCACACACACGCACACATCACAAACATATTCATCTTTCTGCTCACCTGAACACATGTTTAATGTCTCTTTGTGTCTCACAGGGTTGTGTGAGTTGCAACTCGGTCCCAGGGGTCGCTCACCTGCCTCACCGTACCGCCCCCGACAGCTCGGCCCCTCTGCAGATCCCCCTGCAGAACTCCGTCGGACCCGTGGAGGACACTTGAGAGACCTGGGACCACAAAACAACCAACCTTACAGCGAACCAGCCCTGCCAGAAACCTCAACAACTCCCACCATGCGTCTCTTCTGACCACCGGAGGAGCGGGTCCCTTTGCTTTAGTTTAACATGTTTTGTAAAGGTGTCGGGAGGCTGGACCGGGCTCTGAGGAACGGAGGAGGCAAAAAGAGACGGGCATTTTCAGCCAGACGTGACTGCCTTTATCGAACCATAAATATTATACCTCTCTTCTTGTTGTGATCATAGACCCCTGTAGGGGTTTAGTTTCTATTTAAGACTGGCACCGTGGACCACTTGACACTCAATACAGAAAGACGGTCCCGTGGTTGTTGCCCCCCTGAACACGAGCACTGTGTACATGACACACCCGGTCTGAAGGATGGGCACGACCGGCTGACAAAGACGGCGCTGGCCCGGTTTGAGAGCACACGCCGGACTCTTCTCCAGAGACACAGAGGGCAGGTTGTACAGTACGTCAACTCCTTCAACTGCGTCGTGACTCACCGTGGTTGACACATGGTGAATGTTTTTTTTTTTGATGGACATAAAGACAAAGACACATTTGCTGCTCTCTGTTTATGATATTCAGATTCTAGTCTTGTAAGTTGTTATTGGAGTGTATTCTCTTATTCCATATGTTGGTTTCCTCTTGTCTACAACATCAGTTTTTATTTTACTCTGACTCACGAACAACAGCGAACATGGTGATCATTTTAAATTGAATTTATTGCTACAGCACAAGTCCAAAATGTCCTGCAGCAAGTCCTTACTCAACCCAATATCCTGGTCATCATCCAACACTACCTGTAGCTTACCTTTAATTGTAAACACACAGCGTGGTCCCAAATATCCTCTGATCCTCCTGGGTTTACTTACTGAATGAATTTCCTCTTAGACTCTGTGTCTGTTTGACTGTGTGTGTCTGTGTATGTGAATGAAAGAGACAGCCGGAGGGGAATTAACTAACCCGTTGTAGTTCTGTGAATGTCGTCACTCTTTTTTCTTGTACTGGCTTCAGATTGCAGGTGACTTTGTGAATGTTTGCGGGTGAGGGTGCGATTGAGAGCTGCTTCCTTCAATAGATTTGTCCAAAGACGGACCAGGGTTTTCTACCGTTTTTAAATTTAAAGTATATTACAGTACCATGTATTTTATAGAAAAAAAAGGACACAAAAACAAACTTCACAAAGTGTATAAAAAGCCATTTGTCTTGAATTCAGGGACTGTTTGTTTGTGACACAAAGGAATGAATAAATGAACTATGTACGTAACATCATGTACTTGAGTGTGACTGTCTGTTAAGCACTATAGAGTGCTGCAGGAAGGAGTCCTAAAACCAAGGCCTATGGAAAGGAGGCTGGTACACGCGTCATCAACGAGTCATATCTCTGGGGGTATAACACATGCACAGTAAAATATGGCCTGCACTCGCCAAAATTGAGCCAATTGCAACGTATGATTGCAGCTTCAGCTACACTGCGTGTTATACCCCATACCCCAAGACACATGTCCGCCCATGACCCAGCCTCCTTTCCATAGGCCTTGCCTAAAACCCGGAAATTAGTTAGCTTTAGTTATTTTAGCACTACCGGTTCCGTCGTCTGGAAGTCAATGGGGTTTTTTAATTTTTAGTTAGATGTCTGAAATAAGATCTGTGGTTGATACAAGCTTCAGAGATTTTAACGTTTTGTTGTACGACAAAAAACACTCATGAATTTTGAAGCCTTTATGTGTCTTAAAAAAGGCGGTTGCTAACAAGTGGCTAAATGAGACTACTAAAAAAATACTACTACTACTGCTACTAAAAATCATAGAAGTGGTGTTCATTTGTGGAGATTATCTTGCTGAACAAAACGTGTAAGTATCATAAAGGTTTGTTTGCCACAGAGCTTATTTTCTGCAATAATCCAAAACAGTTCCATTGGGAACCCGGGGCGATACTAACTTCCTGGTTGGCCTACAAAAAAAAACGCCATCTCTGCACCACTCGTGCTAGCTATGGCTATAGCTATGCTGATACCTACCATCATTAATTTCTACTTGCATCGGTGCTACCAGTAGGTGCTGGCTCAACGCAAAACATTAAAAAAGGCAAACATCAGCAGCAAAGTGTTTACATGCATACAAAGTGGCATCACAACCAGGGTCGTAACCACCAATGAGGACACAGACGTCATGCCCCGAGGAGTTCACTTTCTACAAAATCACATGGTGGCTTTTTAAAGCTGATTCTGATATCTTGTAGACTCGATGGCTGCGTTCCAAATCACATGCTTT